>JXCR01148748.1:360564-370629 GCA_002079205.1 Phalaenopsis hybrid cultivar | reverse complement strand
ATATATATATATATATATATAATTGATTAGTAGTATTTCGAGCCAAAACGAGCAAATATTGTTCGTGTTGTTCATGTTTGGCTCGTTAACTTAGCAAACGATTTGAACACGAGCTTCTTAACAAGCTATTCGCGAACAACGAGCCATTTTCACAGCCCTAGTGCAAAGTCATCCAAATTGATCCCAAGTCATCCAAACACATAAATGAACCCCTTAACATCTCAATGAAGAAACTTTCCCTGACCCCATACCAATATGAAATTAAGGGTTTGTTTGACAACGTTTTACCTTTGAAAAAGTCTATTGAGAGGCAATTTCCCAATAAGCTCCATTTTCAGAACAGTGGAATGTTGGGCAGCAAGCCATGGAGATCTCATGTTCTAAAATGGCGGAGAAATGCTTGTGTGGCCGACGCAAACAGGCGTGAAGGATTTTGTCACCGTTCTTTGCAACGCAATGAAGCATAGTCGCATTCTCAAATGGGACCTAAAGCCCTCATCGATAGTCATGCTGCTTCTGGCTTTCTTTAGTAAATTCTGAGAATACAATCCTATACACCTTTAATTGTCATCTTTACACCTAGCAATCTTTAAAAATAGGCATTCAAATTAACCCCATTAGCTTTGATGACCTATAATCACTAGTGTAGCAAGGAGAAACATTATAAATGAACAAAATGTGATGTCTCATTCCATTGGCCCTCAATTACCATTAACAACCACACCCAATGCCAATCTTGTTCACATACATTGTGGCTCAAATCTGAAGCCCGTAAAAAAGTTCCAATTCAAATAGCCCTAATGGCAACCCCATCACAACTATCATCTGCAAAATCTATAAGAAAATGGTGCATCTGCATCACGTATTAGCCTAGATCCAAACTCAACTATAAACCAGCAACTAATTTTCCAGTACAATAAATTGTCACTACAATAGCCAAAAAACCCTCTTTCGGCTAGATAATTGACTATAGTACAACCAGTCACCTCATCACTGCACATCTCCTCATATAACAAGCTTGGAATAGGTCCTTGTTGGCAATGACGACTCCCGACAGATACTCATTTAGTGGATACATATCTCATAAACTGCCTACCATCTCTAACTGCCGATCTTAAAATTATCTATCAACCTCTACACAACAAACCACCACCATGCACACTGCTCAAACCATCGATGCACATGCTACCCTTGGCTATATCTTCAATCACTCACAAACTCGCCCCTCCATCACCTTGCCACTAATTGTAGACTACTCATGATCTCATAAGGGGTATAAATGCTTTAATATCATTACAGGAAAATTCATTATATCACAACATATCATCTTCAATGAACACAATTACCCATTTCACCACTCTACCACAGCCTCCACTACATCACACCCAACATCTGCAACAACTTACAAATATCCCCTTCAACTCCGATTAATACCTTATTGTCAACTAAAACGTTCAACCCCATATGATGAACTCCAGACCCACACAATCAACCAACCCGACAGCTTCCCACCTACAAACAATCATTTAATGCAAACAAGGCTAAATTCATGCAGACTCAACCCAAAGTAATACTTTGAGCTCCATCACACCAAAGCTATACCACAAACAAACCAACCTGCTTAAAATAAGCTATCAAAGAACCCAAATGGTGGCAAGCCATGCCTTGTGAATTTGATGGTTTTTAAAAACATGGAACTAGGAATCTTAGTAAAATCTTCCGTACTCACAATGCATTTGATTGCTAATGGACCAACAAAATGAAACTAAAACACTGTAATACCATTGCTTGTCACAAAGGATTACTTGTCGCTCGAGGATTTAAACAAGAGCAAGTGGAAGTTGTTGCCAAAATCCAAACATCATTGACAATGGTCCATCCAGCAGTTTGATGCCTCCAACAACTACTTCAGACCACTCTCCAAGAAAGCATCTCTGTATGAAACAACCACTCTATTTTTATGGCTCTCAACAATCAAAATCCAAATCATGCATGCCTAAGGTCCTTAATAATTGCAAATAAGCTCCGCGGTATTGGTTTGACAACTTCACCATCACCGGCATCAACAACATGTCTAAATCAGTCAAGCCAGCCTATTCCTATTTCTACACCATCATAATCACCAAATCAATAATATTCTCCTATATATTGATGAAATCTTTGTTACTTTCATCAATCAAAATATAATTGTTGATCTGATCGGCAACCTGAATCATTATTTCAACATGAAGAACCTAGGACCAATCCACTGCTCACTTGGAATTCAAGTTCTTCTCATAGCCCATGAACAATTCTTGAAAAGTATGTCATGGAGCTCCTCCATAAATCTCGTAATGACTACAAACCTCTACTAAATCCCTTGATCTCTGAAACCGCCAAAGCTGAAATAAACCCCCATCACTTTTGACAAATCAACTTTATATAGACAACTCATCAGATCTCTATTAAATCGCAATCTCTCCTTTGCTATCCACTTGCTCTGCCAACATGTACATCATGCACTCTAACGAAGCTTCGAACTATTAAAATGTATGCTACATAGTACCCCAACAACACGGCACTACAGTTTCTCCATTCAGAAGGCTCAATCACCTTTTGGCCTTACTCCAACTCTGATCGGGCAATGACTCCCAAGATCATAGATCTGTCAAATCTACAACAGGCTATTACTCATACCTTGGAAATACCCTAGTCTCACAGAACACTAAGAAATAAAGCACGGCTTCTCGATCATCTACGAAAGCTGCATATTGAGACTTAGCCACAATTGTAAGCCTTGNACCCACACAATCAACCAACCCGACAGCTTCCCACCTACAAACAATCATTTAATGCAAACAAGGCTAAATTCAAGCACATTCAACCCAAAGTAATACTTCAAGCTCCATCACACCAAATTTATACCACAAACATNGCCTACCATCTCTAACTACCGATCTTAAAATTATCTATCAACCTCTACACAACCAACCACCACCATGCACACTGCTCAAACTATCGATGCACATGCTACCCTTGGCTACATCTTCAATCACTCACAAACTCGCCCCTTCACCTTGCCACTAATTGTAGACTACTCATGATCTCATAAGGGGATGTCTCATTCCATTGGCCCTCAATTACCATTAACAACCACACCCAATGCCAATCTTGTTCATATACATTGTGGCTCGAATCTGAAACCGGTAAAAATGTTCCAATTCAAATAGCCCTAATGACAACCCCATCACAACTATCATCTGCAAAATCTATAAGAAAATGGTGCCTCTGCATCACGTATTAGCCTAGATCCAAACTCAACTATAAACCAGCAACTAATTTTCCAGTACAATAGATTGTCACTCCAATAGCCAACAAACCCTCTTTCGGCTAGATAATTGACTCTAATACAACCAGTCACCTCATCACTGCACATCTCCTCATATAACAAGCTTGGAATAGGTCCTTGTTGGCAATGATGACTCCCGACAGATACTCATTTAGTGGATATATATCTCATAAACTGCCTACCATCTCTAACTACCGATCTTAAAATTATCTATCAACCTCTACACAACCAACCACCACCATGCACACTGCTCAAACTATCGATGCACATGCTACCCTTGGCTACATCTTCAATCACTCACAAACTCGCCCCTTCACCTTGCCACTAATTGTAGACTACTCATGATCTCATAAGGGGTATAAATGCTTTAATATCATTACAGGAAAATTCATTACATCACAACATATCATCTTCAATGAACACAATTACCCATTTCACCACTCTGCCACAGCCTCCACTACATCACACCCAACATCTGCAACATCAACTTACAAATATCCCCTTCAACTCCCATTAATAACTTATGTTCAACTAAAACGTTCAACCCCACATGATGAACTCCACACCCACACAATCAACCAACCCGACAGCTTCCCACCTACAAACAATCATTTAATGCAAACAAGGCTAAATTCAAGCACATTCAACCCAAAGTAATACTTCAAGCTCCATCACACCAAATTTATACCACAAACATACCAACCTGCTTAAAATAAGCTATCAAAGAACCCAAATGGTGGCAAGCCATGCCTTGTGGATTTGATGGTTTTTAAAAACATGGAACTAGGAGTCTTGGTACAATCTTCGGTACTCACAATGCATTTGATTACTAATGGACCAAAAAATGAAACTAAAACACAGTAATACCATTGCTCGTCACAAAGGATTACTTGTCGCTTGAGTATTTAAACAAGAGCAAGGGTTGGAAGTTGTTGCCAAAATCCAAACATCATTGACAATGGTCCATCCAGCAGTTTGATGCCTCCAACAACTACTTCAGACCACTCTCTAAGAAAGCATCTGTATGAAACAACCACTCTATTTTTATGGCTCTCAACAATCAAAATCCAAATCATGCATGCCTAAGGTCCTTAATAATTACAAATAAGCTCCGCGGTATTGGTTTGACAACTTCATCCATCACCGGCATCAACAACACGTCTAAATCAGTCAAGCCAGCCTATCTCTATTTCTACACCATCATAATCACCGAATCAATAATATTCTCCTATATATTGATGAAATCTTTGTCACTTTCATCAATCAAAATATAATTGTTGATCTGATCGGCAACCTGAATCATTATTTCAACATGAAGAACCTAGGGCCAATCCACTGCTCACTTGGAATTCAAGTTCTTCTCATAGCCCATGAACTATTCTTGAAAAATATGTCATGGAGCTCCTCCATAAATCTCGTAATGACTTCCTACAAACCTCTACTAAATCCCTTGACCTCCAAAACCGCCAAAGCTGAAATAAACCCCCATCACTTTTGACAAATCAACTTTATATAGACAACTCATCAGATCTCTATTAAATCGCAATCTCTCCTTTGCTATCCACTTGCTCTGCCAACATGTACATCATGCACTCTAACGAAGCTTCGAACTATTAAAATGTATGCTACATAGTACCCCAACAACACGGCACTACAGTTTCTCCATTCAGAAGGCTCAATCACCTTTTGGCCTTACTCCAACTCTGATCGGGCAATGACTCCCAAGATCATAGATCTGTCAAATCTACAACAGGCTATTACTCATACCTTGGAAATACCCTAGTCTCACAGAACACTAAGAAATAAAGCACGGCTTCTCGATCATCTACGAAAGCTGCATATTGAGACTTAGCCACAATTGTAAGCCTTGGCCACAATTGTGACTGGCACATTTTGGCTTCACCAACTACTGACCAAATTTATACTATCCACAAATCAACCCATGCCAACTATTGTGACTACATTTTAGCAATGTCTCTATCAAATAACTCTAACTTTCATCTTCCCACCAAAGACATCAACATCAACTACCACTTCATTTTTAAATACATCACCTCCGATGAAAAGTTTAGCTCTGGTGCATCATCAACGAATTTTTATCATTTGGCATGAATCTCAAAGCACTTTTTAAGCTAAAAAAAATTATGCATTCAAATTCAAGATCCAGGGCCCCGATTTCAGCAAATTTATAGTCTAAATGACTATCTCGACAAAACAAACCACGGGATACCAAAATTGGTCCAATCTGAGATCAATTAGGTTCAGATTAAGTCATTAAAGCACTTTTGGAGGCTTTGGATCGTTTATTGAATAGGCAAAGGAACTCCTAATTTGACATACTTATAGCCAAATTGAGTGTATCGGCGAGAGGAATCCAACGCCCAATATCATTCAATTCCAAGGTCATGAAAGCCCTCAATTCATTAAAAAAAATCCTATAATCAAGGGATCAATGTAGGTTGTTCGAACAAGTTGTTACAGGAATTATTCGCCAAATGATAAAAATTCTCCTTCCTCATGGACTATAAATAGCCCGTCTCTCTTCACTTTAAGGGGGGAGTAAAATTTAGCGTTATTTTCGACTGAAAAACTCAATGATAACTTCCGGCCTCCGTAGCCGTCAACCACCATTGACCACTGCAACCACTGCTTACAAACCCGATAATACCAAAATTGGTTCAATCCGAGTCCAATCGGGTCAAGAAGAAGCCATTAAAGTATTTTTTGAGGCTTCGGATCATTAATTGAATGAGCAAATAAACTCAAATTTGACATAGATATAATTAACTTGAATGTTTCGATAAGAAGAATCAAACACCCAAGATCACTCAATCCTGAGGACATTAAGCCCATGTTCACTGGACGTTTAAGTTGAACTTAGAGGACAGCTCTTGAACATCTGAGGCAACCATTTTTGTTATCACGTGAGGCGTCTTTCCAAGTAGCACCTCAAACTCCTCGAACCCGGACCCAAACTGAATCGTTGGAGCTATGTGGCGGGCATTTCGATCAGTAGGTGTGTTGAACAAGAAAGTTAGACTTGGTGACGACATTGCTCCTGGCAATTGTAAATTTTCAAGTGTCAGTAGCATTCAGAACCTTATAATTTCAGCACAGAGACTGAAATTAGTATAATTGTCTAGTGAATTGGGCATTCTTTAAAGCTTATCCAAATGATTTTAACTTGAATTCATTTTTGTTTTTGTATTGTTGTGTCTTCTGTTCAAATTTTTTGTCTGATTCTTTAGTAGTGAATGCTTTGTTTTGGTATTAGGTTTTGAAGTTTTAACATTGCCGAGGAAAGTTTAAGAGGTAAAAAGTTGGCTTGACTTGTAAAAAAAACAGTCGATATCGAAAAAGAAGTGAAGCGATCATGAGGCATAGGACCCAGTCCGAACTTGAAAATGGTCATTCTACATTGAACCTACTCCGACCCTAACCTACCGCACCTATTGGGAGTCCACCCCACTAAACTCTAGGGATTTCTTAACCTTCTGCTTGAGGATGGTTAAGCAGACAGTCGTGGAATCCAAGAAGAGTTGACTATACTGGTTTAAGGAAGAAATAAGCACGGTATGTCAACAGAAAAACAGCAGTCTGACCCATGAGGGACATGACCACACTACCGATGTATGAAAAATAAACCATATGACCAAAGATGGAGAGAGGAACTAGTCCCCAGCGGAATCGCCAGAATTTGTTGGTCGTTATTTTAAAAAGAAATGATTTTTGTAAATATAAATATATTTTTAATATAAATATGTGATTTTTTTATTTTTGAAAGTAATATTTTAATTTTGAAAATATATGAGACCAAACGAGTCTCACATATTAAATATGTTTGGATGGTTGGGCGCGATACCACAAGTAATACACTATCCCAATGGATAAGCATACCATACCACTTGTCAGTAAGCTCAACCACCTAAACTAGAGAGTTTGTGGCATCCGTTTGATCTGCGAAACCATTTATGTATGATTGACAAATTTCTCTATCTAATATAAGGATTATATAGGGTTTATTTTACCTGGGTTCCAAGTTCTTTATAGAGACAAGTCCCTATAGTTAATTACATCTTAAATGATTGATCAATTAAGAAACTCTCGATTAAGACCAGTGGTTCAGCCTTCAAGATTTCAAAGTTTAGGTTTCCAAGATTGGACACGAAAAATCTGAATTGGAGTGACTCAAATAGGAACAATTATTTTAAGGAATCCAAAGGAATGAAGAATAGATGATATCACGAATCTGAGGTGAACCCTGGTGACCTCCCAACTATTCTATTATTTAGATTTATTTCTTTGAAATGATGTTATTCAATGTTTATTCCTACAGTTTATTTTTAGAATTTAGGACTTACATTCGCGCGATATTTGATTATGTAAATAGTCTAAAAAGATAGAAGGATTTACACCGTACCATACGGTAACCTTGAAATCCTAAAAGTCTTAGGACTTATAATTGCAGAAGTCCTAAAGATAAGGTGACGATTTACGTAGCGCTAATCAAACTACCTCGAAGTCCTATGACTTGTTATTTAAACTAAAGAAAATTATTAGTTGACATGAACTTGTTTTGATATTACAGATTCATCTCGAAGTTGTTCTTCTGTTTGTTTTCATCGTGCTGCCTACGGTATTCGCTCCAAGCTCCAAGCTCCCCGTTGTACCACCTTCAGATTCGATATTAATTTTAAGGGTTCATGTAATTGTTTAGCCAACGATCTACCGTCGGGTATCCCCTATGAAACCAATTACTGGTCTCTTACTCTAAGGTGTAGTGTGTAAAAGAAACAGTAGCATATATAAGTATAGTGAAAGCATTCAAGAAATGAGCTAGCATGTATTATATCAACAAAAGAAATACAACCTGAAAAACTCAAGAAATAGCGGGAAATGACCCACGACGAAAGAAAACTCAAAAAAATCGGCAAATGACTCACGACGGAAATCTCGAAGCAAAAACAACAAATGGCAATTCAAAAAAAATCACCGAAAACACGGAAAGATCCTGGAAAAAAACGAGTGTTTTACCAAAAATTCCAATAAAATCACACGAAAAATACAAAGAGAGAAAACCGCAAGCACTCGGGTCGAGGCTAGACTCAGATACTATATATTTATACTCGAAGGACGTCGATGGCTACTATCGGTCACCCGGATGTATAGAGCCCGCCACTCAACTAGAAGGATGTCCTACTAAACCTAACTTAGAAGGTTATTCATTACAATACATTTAAAATTTATATTTTAGCATGCACATGGATTTCAAGCATACAAAAGAAAGTTGTATCAATTTTGTAGTAAAAATATTTTTATAAATATTGTATCTGTTTTTATTGTGTCGGTTCTTATCAGTTTTGAAAATTATGATTGTCCACGAATCGATCACGTCGTCGGGCGTAGGACCGCCAACAACCTAAGAAGATACGAGTCTCCCACTAATCTTGTGTCGGTGAATGATACTATCATCCTACGGTTCACTGGGTCCTCAGATTGGGTCATGATGTCGTAAGATGGAATATCATTTTGTTCTACCATCGGTGTGTCTTTATCATCACCGCCCTAAACCCCAAAACAAAACTGACCTACTTGCAAACTTACTTGATGGTTTCATATAAAACAAAAGGCTATATATGCACACTAATACATAAGACATAAGCACCAAAAACATAAACCAAGAAGCAAGGAAAAAAAGAATAAAAATGGGAATGAGAGAGGAAAGACCAAATCCACCCGAAAGGTCGAAAAGGTGAAGGGTGAATCGGCCCTCAAAGCCGAGTTTAAAAGAACCGACGAAAAGTCCCAAAAAAAATTGCGGCCCAACAATCCTCGAGTCAACCCAAAAAAGGGTATCATCTCCTCCAATTCCGCAAATGGATCAACCAAATCGATATCCTTTTCAAACTATATTTCGAGCAAGTCAAAGCGGCAAAGAGACTGAACATATGACCACAATCATAGCCCACAAATGCAGCCCAAAAACCCCTGAATCCGTAGCTACAAGGCTACAAAATAATCTCAAAAAAAGCAATCAATCCGTAGCTAAAAGGCTACAAAATAACCAACGCAACTTTGATACCACCAAACCATCGATTTCGTATTTAGAAGTAACCATCAAAAGAATGTTTAAAGCCCCACCTCCAACTTCCAACTTATATGTCATTTTAATATTCCATATAGAATTTCCAACAATTTTATATATAGCTTACACCCTTGCATGAAACCAAACTCTTCAAATGCCTGTAGAGTTTAAAATTTTCAAGCACATCAAAATTCACAATATTTCATAGGCTTCCAACGAAAGCTTCCCGAAAACCATCAAAGTCATAGAGATTTTGGTACAGAAAGCTGAAATTCAGGTATTATAAATATGAACATATAAGAATTAGGTGATGTATATGTAAGTGCTGCAATATTCTCAAGGACGGGTGGTATGCATGTAAAGATTGAAGTTTAGGTGCTAGATATGTAAATACTAAAGAATGGGTGGCATAGATGTAAATTTGTCCCAAAATATCTCCATAAACCTCAGCTAAATATCATCAAATAGAGACTCAAACTACAGTTCAAACCGCCACTAAAACATGCCAAAATGACAGCCCAAACATCACTGAAACAAAGCAAAAACTGCAGCCCCAAACGTGCCAAAATGGAAACCAAAACGTCGCCGAAACGAAGCAAAAACTGCAGCCCCAAAACTTCATTAAAACATGCCAAAATGGCGGTTCAAACAT
>JXCR01148748.1:332013-360492 GCA_002079205.1 Phalaenopsis hybrid cultivar | reverse complement strand
AAAGATTTGCAAAACCTAGCAATAAAGAGACCCAACCTAGCAAGGGGCCAAAATCAAGCCACCATAAAGCAAATTCCTCAAAGCTTTAAAACCCAAAATTTGCACCCATCATATATTCTGAACAGGGGTAACAATAATGGAGAGCTCAAAAATCAAGTCTCAAATAAACATTTCATTCAACATGTGATTCGAATAAGGAAATAACAAGAGACAGGGCAACCAAAATAATTCCTCAACATAAAGATTTCTTCCAGCATGCATTTCAAACAAGGGCAGCAATAATAGGGAACCAACATCAAGCCCCAAATCAATATTCCATCTAGCATGCACTTCAAATAGGTAAA
This sequence comes from Phalaenopsis hybrid cultivar, assembly GCA_002079205.1. Taxonomy (NCBI): domain Eukaryota; kingdom Viridiplantae; phylum Streptophyta; class Magnoliopsida; order Asparagales; family Orchidaceae; genus Phalaenopsis; species Phalaenopsis hybrid cultivar. The sequence continues at coordinate 360,148 of JXCR01148748.1, read as the reverse complement.
TAGCAGCATGAGCAAAACTGCGACCTCAAAATAGGCCCCCAAGAAATCCGAAAAAAAAAAAAATTTCACCCAACATGCAATTCGGGCAAAGAAGATAGCCACAATGAGCCAAAACTAAGCCCCAATTTGAAAATAATCCTGAGCGCTTTTTTTTTTTAAATAATTTTGTTGTGCAAGCCTCCCTAGCATCCTTCACATTTTCCAGAAAATGTATTTTTTTAATTTGTGCATCTCGCTCATATGTTCCAGCTCACCAATTCTATAACCATTCTCATTCTTACCATTAAACTCAATCAGTGCTTAAATTGACCAAAATTTCCCGGTTCCAGGTGCTTTAGAGAATGCATTCAGGGGCAATTCCAAGTGACGTAGATTAGAGAAAAAAAATTTATTTTAAAAAATGCATTCAAAGGCAATTCCAAGTGACACAGATTAGAAAGATTACTTTAGAAAATGCATTCAAGGGTCATTCCAAGTGACATATTAGAAAGATTATTTTAGAAAATGCATTCAGGGACAACTCCAAATGACGCAAATAAGAAAGATTACTCATATCGCCAGGCAAGAAATCATCAGAGCAAAACGCCTAAACACATTTTAATAAATTATGAGCACATTAAACTCAAGGCATGAAAGTAGAATAAAAAAGATAATTCCTTCAAATGCTTGAAGAAAGAACGAAGAAGAGGGTTACCTCTGATGTCGATTCAAAGCAAACTCAAGAACAAGCCTAAGAAAGTACAATCAACAATACCTCCCTTAAGAACTTTGATGCAAAAGCACAAGTCTCCTAAAAGCCTCGAGAAAACAGCAACGAATGCACACGACTAATAGAGATCCAACAACAAGCAACCAAAGATGCAACAACTCTTTCTCCTCTCTTCTCTTTCCAAAATTTCAACCTCTTCTCCTCTCTAAGGCTTTACCCAAGAGAAAACAGAACTCCAAAAATATTTCAAGTCACACAAACAGGATGAATCAACCAAAAAAAATAGCAGCACCTCCCTCTCTCCAAGAATTTGGGCCAACCTCTACAACTCCCCAATGTGACTTTTTTTATAGCCACGGGAAAAGGGAGAGGGTCATACCTACCTCTGTGAAGCGATCGAATGAGGTGTCAAGAGAGGAAAGATCCCATTTAGGAAGAAGGAGATGCGGCCTCAAGAAGGAAAAGGGTCGGACAGGAGGTAGCTCGCGATTGGAGAGCCGCTCGGTCGAGCGGGGTTTGAGGGGGCGAGGCGTGTCTGTGTTGCGAACAGGAGAGGAGCGCGAAAGCTAGGGCTTCGCTCGGGCGGCCTCGGGTGCAGCCGACCACGGGAGTTAGGGCATAAGGNAACTGGAGAGGAGCGCGGAAGCTAGGGCTTCACTCGGGCGGCTTAGACTGCAGCCGACCGCGGGAGCTACCAGGCTTAGATCGAGCCACGACTGGGAAGAAGGGAGGTGAGGCTACGAGCCGCGGGTTAAGTGAAATGGGGTTTAAAATAAGGATTTCTTTTTTTTAAATTTTAATTATTTATTTTATTTTATTTTATTTTAATATTTAAGTATATTAATTAACGTGCAATTTATTCGTGCTCGGAACCCTAGCAATTTGACGCTCTGGACGTGCCAGCGCAGTCCGTTTCGTCATCTGATGTCATTCGGATGAATTCATCGATTTACGTGTGATTTGCTCTTATGCAGAATCATGGCAATATAGATGTACTCCCTAGTTTAAATTAACGTTCTGGACGCGCCGACGCAGTTCATTTCGTCTTCGAGTGTCGTCGGAGTTTCCCAATTCCAGGTGCTTTAGAGAATGCATTCAGGGGCAATTCCAAGTGGCGTAGAATAGAGAAAAACTAATTTATTTAAAAAAATGCATTCAGGGGCAATTCCAAGTGACACAGATTAGAAAGATTACTTTGGAAAATGCATTCAAGAGCCATTCCAAGTGACATATTAGAAAGATTACTTTAGAAAATGCATTCAGGAACAACTCCAAATGACGCAGATAAGAAAGATTACTCATATCGCCAGGCAAGAAATCATCATAGCAAAATCGCCTAAACACATCTTTATAAATTATGAGCACAATAACCCCAAGGCATGAAAGTAGAATATAACAGATAATTCCTTCAAATGCTTGAAGAAAGGAGGAAGAGGGTTACCTCTGATGCATGTTCAAAGCAAACTCAAGAACAAGCCTAAGAAAGTAAAATCAACAATACCTCCCTTAAGAACATTGATGCAAAAGTAAAAGTCTCCTAAAAGCCTCAAGAATACAGCAGTGAATGTGCACGACTAATAGAGATCCAACAACAAGCAACCAAAGATGCAACAACTCTTTCTCCTCTCTTCTCTTTCCAAATTTTCAACATCTTCTCCTCTCTCAGATTTTATCCAAGAGAAAACAGAACTCCAAAAATATTTCAAGTCACACACAGGATGAATCAACCAAAAAAAGTAGCAGCACCTCCCTCTCTCCAGGAATTTCGGCCAACCTCTACAACTCCCCAAGGTGGGTTTTTTTTATAGCCACGGGAAAAGGGGGAGGGTCATACCTACCTCTGTGAAGCGGTTGAATGAGGTATCGAGAGTGGAAAGATCGCATTTAGGAAGGAGGAGATGCGGCCTTGAGAAGGAGAAGGGTCGGACAGGAGGCAACTCGCGATTGAAGAGCCGCTCGGTCGAGCGGGGTTTGAGGGGGCGAGGCGCGACTTGGCTGCGAACTGGAGAGGAGCACCAAAGCTAGGGCTTCGCTCGAGCGGCCTCGGGTGCAGCCGACCGCGGGAGCTGCAGGCTTCGATCGAGCCACGACTGGGAAGAAGGGAGGTGAGGCGACGAGCCGCGGGTTAAGTGAAATTGGGTTTAAAATAAGGATTTCTTTTTTTTATTATTTTGTTTTATTTTATTATATTATATTATTTAAATATATTAATTAAAGTGCAATTTATTCGCGTTCGGAACCCTAGCAAAGTGGGTATCCCTTCTGGGTAAAATTGACGCTCCGGACGTGCCGGCACAGCCCGTTTCGGCATCTGATGTCATTTGGATGAATTCATCGATTTGCGTGTGATTTGCTCTTATGCAGAATCATGACAATATGAGTTTCCTCCCTAGCTAAAATTAAAGTTCTGGACGTGTAGGCGCAGTTCATTTCATCATCGAGGGTCGTCCGGAGAAGTTCACATTTTCACCCTGTTTAAGCTCAATTCTAGTCTGATTTTGCGCAACTTAGTGGATTTGGTGTATTTTGTGTGTGTGAGTGCATTGATAAAGTCGTAAAGGGGTTTCCTTATGCCTTAAGATCCTATTGGGAACTTCTCTCTAAGTTTCCACATGGTGATCCTTAACCACTTGACCAAACGACGATGATTTGAGATCACCCATGTGATACACCACAAGAGAATCAGAAAGTGGCTTTAATTTCTAAGAGGAATGGATCTCAATACTAGTGCTTTAAGATGATCAATAGAAACCCTTACAGCTAGATCCTAGGATCTAAGGAGAAGAGAAATGGCCTCAAAATGAGGTCAACAGGCCATCAATTCATAAAAAAACAATGATCAAGAGGGATCAATGTGGTTGTTCGGTCGAGTGATCATGGGATTTGTTCCCCGAAGGGTCAAAATGCCCCTCCCCAAAAAGGATAAAAATAGTCTGCCTCTCTTCACTTAAGCGGGGAAGAAAACTGTAAAATTTTAGCATTATTCTAAACTAAAAACTCGGTGATAAGACCTCCGTAGTCGACGACCACTGCCAATGACTCGTCTCAAATATGGCGCTCCTAATCATTATCGTCGGTGATCCCTGCTTGATACACATATCTGAAATCTGATCGTAACACATAATATCGTATTGAAGATCCAACAATAACTCCAAGCAACCACTGCTTAAGATCAGTATTCAGAATATGGTGATTCTTTCAGCACTCCTGAAGTTTTCTATACATTGTATGCATATAAGGGTTGTATCTAATGTAAAATTATAACACTGCTCTTCCAATTGTTAGAAAAAGATATATTTTGTTTACACAATTATAGTGGACTATTTTGACAAGGAAACTCCGTGATTTCTTCTCTATCTAGGTTTTTTCATAAAAAAAAAATCCTCGTGTTTTTACTTGCTATTATTCAATTAGCTATGTTGGATTTTCTTGCAAAAATAAGACGTTAAATAATCACTCTATCACCGCGAATCTTTCGGCACGCAACAGGCTCTATATGTAATACTTTCAAGGGAAACTACCCAATTTGTATGTGTTTACATATTTAACACCTAAATTTTATTTTTTATAGTTAAACCATCTAAATCATTCATATCATAACAAAAATGCCATCATTTTAACTTTTAAAAAGTGAAATACACTTTTTCATGCATAGGTAAGGTGACATGCCTATAAGAATTAATGCTTAGGTGTTAAATATGTAAATATAGAAATTGAATGGTATGTATGTAAATTTTTCTACTTTCAAATCTCCAGGTATGACCCATACTACACCCCAACTTAAAATTTTGGTGACCAAGTCAAATCGTATTAGACTGTCAATGTAGATATCCCTTCAACATGTACTATACCATCAAGCAACCTGCCAAACTTATCGAATTTTGACAGAAGCAAATAACTAAGGCTCCACTTGGTCTGAAGAGAATTGGAAGACAAAATAAAAAGAAATATTAAACAGAAGATGAATTTAATTGAGGAGAAATTGAGCAAGTCTTGGCTTATTTTCTTCGTTGCTTAATAAAAGATTAAACAAATTGAGTTGTAGTACTCTTTCTCAAGTCAGAACGCGCACTCCCAACTAACCTCCCCAACAAATTTCCAAAATGCTCAGACTAGCTCCGAATTCAGCATTTCATGAGAAGTATATGAAGCCCAGCCTAAATAATTCTCACAATACTAATAATGATTGTCACAGCTGCATTTATATTTCTTTATAATACAGTAAAAGATCCTAAAATGTACAGGATAAATCAAAAATGTCATATTTAATAATTTCGAAGAAGCATCATGAGCTTTGCATCCCTTCATCATTGTTTCGTGATTTTAAGAGAAGCATTTCTAGCCTACCATGCCTAATCTCAATAGCTCAACCTCAGCAGACACTTACAAATGAATTGAAACCTACAAATGTACAGAACTATAGAAATAATATACAATCATAAAAATTTAAAAAAAATGGAAGCGTACATATAAAAATCACGTCAGACCTGATGACGCTGAAAACAGCTGCCAGCAGATTGTCTCTGCAACTTCTCATGCCAGTTTAGCTTCTTGAAGTTCCCAATGGATTTGCAAGAAGTCCACAAAATTTCTATTTCCCTGTTGAGAACTCTTTCTCAACCAAACGAAACATCTCTTTCAAACGAGTAGATGAGTTGGCAATAACATTCTTCGTTATCCTTTTCTGATGCTTGGTGCTCTTCAACCAAGCAATTCCCAAGGACACATGAACATGGCATGCCTTGGATTTTGACTGGAGATCATCAATCTGATATCTCAAATGAAGCTGAAAAAGAAATTAAAACCAAATTGTAAGACGAGTATATCATATAATGCTTTCTAATGGCTGAAGACTTTGGACGGTTTTTGTTTCCCTTACAGTAAAATAGTCGCCAAGTAGCACTCCTTGGAGTGTCATGACCTCTTCAATCAGCCATCCATTTTTATCATGGAGGGGAGACCTCTGCTGTGTGCTAGTCACCTCACCGCCATAGCGAGAGATGTTCTTATCAAATTTGTAGTTGACTTGTCTCTGGTGCACATCGGGCGAGACAGATTCCCACGGTGAAGCGGAGTAATCAACACAACCAACTTTTTCCATCACCTTTTGCTCAAAAGAATCTCCTTCAAAGATCTCCATGAGTGAGTTCAGCTGATTATTTGAAAGTTAAATCTCAGGCTTATGATTAAAAAAAAAAAAAACTTAAGAGAGCGCATTTCCATACATCAACTTATACAATGGCAAAAGGAGGCATACTCACAGGAACAGGGACAATAGAGGAGAAAACCTCAGACATTTTGGCATCTTCTATACCCAGGAAAGATCCACTCTCCTCTGAGCGGAGTTCCTTCTCTTCGGACTCTTCTTCCACTAATCTCACCTTCTGTTCAGGGCTTAGAGACTTTGCCTTCCACAATGCCATGATTGTTCTGTTACAAAAAAAAATTCAGAAGCTTATCATGCAATGATTTTACGGTTGTGATTTATATATTCTGCTTCATACACGTATATATAATATTATACGTATGTTTGGCAAAAACACAATCAGAGAATATGGTGAAAGCTGATATTGCAAGGAAGATGTGATGAAAAGAGAGAGAAAACCTTTTGATACCAGAATTCAAAAGAGGAAAACAATTGAAAGTCTGATTTCGGTACCACCAAACCGGAAATACAAACGTCCAACAACTCCCTAGCACATAAAGGACTTGAGCAAACTGTGGAATTCTATGATATTCTTATTTAGATGTATCCTCATTTATTTCTTCATTTTTATGTTTGTAATTATTTCTTTATGTGCTTGTTATATTTTTAGTATTGTCTTAAATTATTTTGAAAATGAATTTGACTCGAATTAACAATGTCAAAGTATTGGTTTAACTTATATTTTTATTTCTAAAAATGATGAACTTACAGTATAGCATACTATGTTAAATCAACATAGTTTTCAGTGTTTAAAATACTTGTTTCTCAAATTATTTCAGAAAAAAAAAATTATGTATTTCAATATGAAGTATATCAATTTGCTAAACAACATTGTGCATTACTTTTTCCACAACTATACAAAACCAATTATGTCAATTATTCTGATTTATAGTAATATCAGAGGTCTTTGTAAAAACATTACACATTCTGAGAAAAAATAGTTTGTCGCTTTCACTGATGAGTGGTAATCACACTAGATTAAGTTGGGTTTATTTAATAAACGAAAATCTGAAATGGTTAAAAAAAAATTTNTTTTAGTATTGTCTTAAATTATTTTGAAAATGAATTTGACTCGAATTAACAATGTCAAAGTATTGGTTTAACATATATTTTTATTTCTAAAAACGATGAACTTACAGTATAGCATACTATGTTAAATCAACATAGTTTTTAGTGTTTAAAATACTTGTTTCTCAAATTATTTCAGAAAAAAAAATTATGTATTTCAATATGAAGTATATCAATTTGCTAAACAGCATTGTGCATTATTTTTTCCACAACTATACAAACCAATTATGCCAATTACTCTGATTTATAGTAATATCAGAGGTCCTTGTAAAAACATTACACATTCTGAGAAAAAATAGTTTGTCGCTTTCACTGATGAGTGGTAATCACACTAGATTAAGTTGGGTTTATTTAATAAACGAAAATCTGAAATGGAAATAATCTTAAAAAAAATTTATATCAGGATATATACAATTTTAAAAACTCATTCAAATATTATAGAGTGATAATGGCCGAGAGTATTCAAAATATATTAGGTCAAAATCTTTCTTAAAAGAGGAATAATCATCAAAACTATTGTGTCAACACTCCACAACAAAATAGCGTGACTAAAAAAATAAGCACTTATTGGAGGTTGATCGAGTATTGCTATTTACCAATTAGGTGTCTAAATATTTTGGGGTGAAATTATTCTTCCTGATATATTTCTTATAAATAGAGCACCAAATAAAGTTTTAAACTTTGAAACTCTTTTTGAAGTTAAATGTTTCCAAAGAATGGGCTCTCATCTTCTCTACCTCTAATATTTAGGTGTATTGCATTCGCTTACCTTCATAATCAAGGAAAACTTGAATCACAAGCCAAAAAATGTGTGTTTGTTGGTTATGCTCCTAACTAAAAAGAGTATAAATGCTTTGATCTAAATTCTAAAAAAAAAAAAATTTGTTATCACAAATGCNAAAACTTGAATCACAAGCCAAAAAATGTGTGTTTGTTGGTTATGCTCCTAACTAAAAAGAGTATAAATGCTTAGATCTAAATTCTAAAAAAAAAAAATTGTTCTCACAAATGTCACCTTTTTATTACAATCTTTTTTTCAACTCATCTCCAATTGGGGAAACAAAATAAAAATTTGTTTACTTAGTTTCGANAGAGGAATAATCATCAAAACTATTGTGTCAACACTCCACAACAAAATAGCGTGACTAAAAAAACAAGCACTTATTGGAGGTTGATCGAGTATTGCTATTTACCAATTAGATGTCTAAATATTTTGGGGTGAAATTATTCTTCCTGATATATTTCTTATAAATAGAGCACCAAATAAAGTTTTAAACTTTGAAACTCTTTTTGAAGTTAAATGTTTCCAAAGAATGGGCTCTCATCTTCTCTACCTCTAATATTTAGGTGTATTGCATTCGCTTACCTTCATAATCAAGGAAAACTTGAATCTCAAGCCAAAAAATGTGTGTATGTTAGTTATGCTCCTAACTAAAAAGAGTATAAATGCTTTGATCTAAATTCTAAAAAAAAAATTTATTATCACAAATGTCACCTTTTTATTACAATCTTTTTTTCAACTCATCTCCAATTGGGGGAACAAAAAAAATTTTGTTTACTTAGTTTCGGGATTTTCTTCAAATTGAATACTCATAAAATAGTATGTCACTAATCTTGATTGTTCAACTTGAAAATCCAAGAGATTTTATATCAGGAGAGAGTGTGTCAAGCCTTTTAGATATTGAAATTACTACAATGTCATCTCATGATGTTCATAACAAATAAGAAATAGGAAAAAGAGCTAAAAAATCGTACCATTTGATATTGTTCACTTGAGGTAGAGGACAACTCAAAAAAAAGGTGTATGAATCCTTTACGGTGCCCAAAATTCACAAACCCAAGTAATGCCCTAACTAATTAAATACCCAATGTTCAGTCCACTTCATCTTCAAGTTATAAGTCTTCTACCCCTAAATCTGAGCATAATTTGAATCTTAACTCTAATGAGTCTAGTTTTCCCATTGGGCAAAAGTCATGTACCTAACATCCATTGTTTCATTATGCATCATATGAAAATCTCAACCACTTTTTGTGCTTTTACCTCACGATTATTGCATATGGAGATTCCTAGTATTGTGAAGGATGCTCTGAAAGTCAGTAAGTGGAAGGAGGTCGTTTTCGAGGAGATGAAAGCTTCTGAAAAAATGATATGTGGGAATCAATGGATCTACCTAGAAGAAAAATAATTGTCGGGTACATATTGGATTTTACAATCAACTATAATTTGGATGGTTCTTTGGAACGGTACAAGGCTAGATTGGTTGCCAAGGGCTTTACTCAGAAGACATTCACTAAAGTCACATAACTAAACTCTATAAGGATTCTTTTCTCACTTCCAGTTAATCTTGACTAGACTCTATAACGATTGGATATAAAGAATGTCGTACTCCAAAGGGACTTGTTGGAGGAAAGAGGGTATATAGATGCACCTCTATGATTTAATGAAAAGTTTGGCATAAATATGTGTAAACTAAAAAAAATACTTACACGGGCTTAAGCAATCACCGAGAGCATGGTTTAAGAAATTTACATTATTTGTTAAAGGCTAGGGGTATACTGAAAAGCAGGGAGATCATATAATGTTCTTCAGAAATTCAACTGATGGGAAGATAGTCATATTAATCGTGCATGTGGACGATATTATTCCCACTGGAAATGATGCATATGAGATGAAGCTTTTGAAGTCTTCTCTATCATCCGTTTCTCAAACCAACGACTTACGATATCCAAGATATTTTATTGGCATGGAGGTTAACAAAAGTATGTTCTTGATCTTTCAAGGAATTAAGATGAATGAGTGTAGACATGCAGACACTCCAACTGATCCCAATAAAAAATTGGAAGATGGGAAAGTAGGTCATCTAATGAATACAGTTAAGTATCAAAAATCACTGGTGAAATTGATATACTTATCACATACACGACTAAATATTGCCTTTGTTGTAAGTTTAGTAAGTCAATTTATATATCATCTTATGAGAAAAATCCTGAAACAGTCAACAGAATTCTTAGATATCTAAAAGGTACATCAGAAAAGGCTTACTCTTTCAAATGACCACACCAAAGAGCATAGAGACGTACACTGATGCAGATTGGGCGGAATCACTTATCAAAAGAAGATCAACTTCTGGATATTGCACCTATATATGGGAAAAACTGGTTACATGAGAACGTAAGAAACTGAATGTGATTGCAATTAGTAGTCATGAGGCAGAATATAGTGTGTTGAGATCTTATGGTTGAAAAGAATTCTTAAAGAGCTACAGATACTGAAAAGCATGTTAATGAAGATATATTGTGATAATAAAGCAGTCATAAGCATTGCAGAAAATTCAATGCAGCATGGTCTCACAGAACATTTGTAGATTGACAAACGCTTCATAAACGAGAAGATTGAGGGCTATTTACATGACATTTACCCCTACTGTTAAACAAATAGCGGATATCTTCACCAAAGAACTATTCAAGACTGATTTTGAGCTCATTGTAAGCAAGTTGGTCATGATAGATGTCTATGCTCCAACTTGAGGGGGATGTTGGTTTTTTATGAAGATTTTATTATTATTATTTTCTATTTCTAAGAGTTATAATTATCGGTATGTCATAATTCATGTTTCCTTTTTTATCATGAAGAGTTATATCTGATTTTATTAGTTTCCTAATATGGGAATACCCCCCTCTATTTATTTTGTAATCGTTTTCTATGAAACTGTAAGAGAAATAATTATTTTTTCTCTCCCATAACCTACAAGGTTGAAGCAATGCTCCAAAGAAAAGATCTATTTGATGTTGAATTATTAGAATTGGTGGATATGATTAGACAATTCAACACGCATAACATCAAAAAATTAACTCAATAGGAATTAGACAGAATCTGGAATCATCGACAAAAATATGTTCTACCATGTTGAGCAATATAAGCATCCTAGGCTCGATCTTCTAAACTATAAGGACCCATGAGCAAATCATGCTAATGAATGTAGCTCTGTCAAATGCATTTTGTTTCAAAGTTGCTGGTGTGGGTAACATTCTAATCCTCCTACTCTTCACAATAAAAAACATAGGCATTGAAATGGCAATCGTACATCACACCAGTATCAAATTAGCATGGTTTGAATAAAATTAAACATCATGCATTCATTTCCTGAACATCATCGAGAACTTAACACAATTTTGTCTGATGGAGAAGGTCAGTTCATATGCATCCGTCACGAGCACTTAAATTATATTTTTTTAACCAAATAATTTTTCAAGAAGTTATGAACGTCTCGAAGTTATTAATTATAATGCTTATATGACACTATTAGCAGTAGTTTTTCAACATGTCAACTAATTACTAATGATTCATATAACTTATTATTCATAATACCGCTCATCTTAAAGGTTGTGTAACAATGGGTAGTCACTAGGTGTTTGACCACTAAGAGTACCTTTTCAACAATATAGAAAAGGAATTCACCATCACCTGAAGCATATGCAAATTTCTCCTCTCTAAGAAAAAAGGCCAAAATTTTCTTCTTCGACTTGACCGTTCAGTAGTTCTGTTTGGTACATATTTGGCCATTCATTTGTTTCATGGTTTGGTTAGATATAATAAAAACATTCCAAAGACCATGGTTTATTATATGTGATGTCTCTACTAATTCTAAGTCTTGAGGTTGGTTTTGGTTCATTGTCTATGGTACTCAAATTTTGAGCACGGAATTGAAAGGGGTTCAAATTAGAATTGGGCGCAATGTATTAGATAATGTTAGTGGATTAGTCAAGGAAGTATTCTTTTGTTGGGTGGTGGTTTTGGATTTCATTTAAGTTGAATTTTGACTTTATAGGCAAAGTTGATAATCTATAGACAAAGAACAAACCAAATTCATTTTAATTTCATCGTAAATGTTGTCTTTCAAATGTTCGATGTAGCAAGCTACCCATAGTTGAGTCGACTCATTAATGTTACTCCAAGTATTAAGTCCATAAAATTTTTCTATGTTAATGCTAATGATCTAAGTTTCTTGCAGGCATTTTTGGTATTGTGAATACAACATTTGCTTGTAATCTGATGATAGGGCGATAGCTGCAACACAGCTTTTTCATCTTGAACTAGTTATTCACACTTCCTTGTCCTTTCTCCTAATGGCTAATTTAAGTCAATTATAGCCAGCACACGCTTGCTTTGCCATAAAGTTCACAGGAGACATGTCAAATCTACCTTTCAAAAGATAGATCCATAAATTCAAAGAATAACTTGATTGGTTGTTTATAATCCAGGTAACGCTAAATATGATCGTGGCTGCCCAAGATGAAAATGCCTAATTTGACCTTAAATTTATTATAATTTCACCCTTGTAGGAATCACCGATAAACAAATTGTCTCAACTTAAAATTGGTGTGTTAGATGGTGTTAGTGGATTGGTCAAGGAATTATCTTTTTGTTGGGTGGTGGTTTTGGGTTTCGGTTAAGTTGGATTTTGATTTTATAGGCGAAGTTTATAATTTATAGACAAAGAGCAAGTCAAATTAATTTCAAGTTCATCTTAAATGTTATCTTTCAAACCTCTAAGTAGCAAGCAACCAATGGTTGAGTAGAGTCATTAATGTTGCTCATGGCATTAAGTTAATAAAATTCTTCAGTTTCAGATGGTGATCTAAGTTCCTTGTAAGCATATTTGGTCCTGTCAATACAACATTTGCTTGTAATCAGATGATAGGAAGCAGTTGCAAAGTTGTTATTTCATCTTGAACTAATTATTCATATTTCATTTCCTTTCTCATAATGGCAACTTTAGTCAACTATAGTCAGCACGTGCCTGCTTTGCCGTGAAGTTTATAGGCGATATATCAAACTTACCTTTTCGAAGATAAATTCAAAGAACGACTTGACGGATTATTTATAATCAAGATAATCCTCAGTATTAAGGTAGATGTCAAAGAAAGGAATGTCTAATTTCACCTTAAACTCATTATAAATTCGCTCTTGAAGAAATTATCGATGAACAAGTTGTCTCAACTTAGAATTGGGAGTGGCAAGTTAGATGGTGTTAGTGTACTGGACAAGGAAGTATTTTTTTTGTTGTGTGATAGTTTTGAATTTTGTTTAAGTGGATTTTGAATTTATTAGAAAAGTTGATAATCTATAAACAAAGAGCAACCCAAAACTTCATTTCAATTTCATCTTAAATGCTATCTTTCAAATTTCAATTTCATCTTAAATGCTATCTTTCAAACCTCCAATGTAACAAGCTACCCACAGCTGAGTGGACTCATTAATATTGCTCCCGGCATTAAGTCAATAAAATTCTCATGTGTTGTTGCTAGTGCTCTAAGTTCCTTATAGGAATCATAGATACTGCAAATACAACATTTGCTTGTAATCAGATGATAGAAAGCAGCTGCAAAACAGTCGTTTCAGCCTGAACTAATTATTCACATTTCATTTTTCTTCTCATATTGAAAATTTTGAATCAATTATAGCCAACATGCACTTGCTTCCCCATGAAGTTTATGTAAAACATATAAAAACTAGCTTTCGGAATATAGATACATGAATTTAAATAATGACTTGACTGAATGTTTTTGAATCTAGGTAATCCTCAATAAGAAAGTGGCTGCCAAAGAAGAGAATGTCCAATTTCACCTTATACTCATTATAATTTCACTCTTGTGGGAATCAATGATGAACAAGTTGTCTCAACTTAGAATTGGGTGTCGCATGTTAGTTGGTGTTAGAGGATCGGGCAAGGAAGTATCTTTTTTGCTGGGTGATAGTTTTGGGTTTCAATTTAGTTGGATTTTAACTTTATCANATTTAGTTGGATTTTAACTTTATCGGCAAAGTTGATAATCTATAGACAAAGAGCAAACCAAATTCATTTCAAGTTCATCTTAAATGTTGTCATTCAAACCTCCGATGTAGCAAGCAACACAATTGAGTGGACTCATTAATGTTGCTCCTGCCATTAAGTCGATTAAATTCTTTTATGTTACGGATAGTGAGCTAGGCTCCTTAAAAGTATCTTTGGTACTGTAAATACAATATTTGCTTGTAATAATATGGTAGAAAGCGGCTGCAAAGCAACTGTTTCATCCTAAACTAATTCACATTTCTTTTCCTTTCCAATGGCAAATTTGAGTCAATTATAGCCAGCATGGACTTGCTTTGCTATGAAATTTAAAAGAGACATATCAAACCTACCTTTGATAAGATAGACCCATAAATTCAAAGAATGACACGTTTGATTGTTTATAATCAAGTTAATCCTCAAGGTGGCCACCAAAGTAGGAATGCCAAATTTCACCTTAAACTACTTTTAGGTTCATGCTTGTGGGAAGCACGGTTGAACAAGTTGTTTCAACTTCGAATTGAGTGTGGCATGTTAGATGGTGTTAGTGGACAGGTCAAGATAGTATCTCTTTTTTGGGTGGTGGTTTCCGTTTTTTATTAAGTTGGATTTTGACTTTATTGGTAAAGTTGATAATCTTTAGACAAAGAGAAAACCAAATTTACTTCAAGTTCAACTTAAATTTTGTTTTTCAAACCTCTGATGTNTGGGCAGCCCAGGACTTAAATACTGTTTTTCGGTCCTACACCTAGCCGATGTGGGACTATTTGTCCGTGACAACGTGTATGCTTTGCCGTGAAGTTTATAGGCGATATATCAAACTTACCTTTTGGAAGATAAATTCAAAGAACAACTTGACGGATTATTTATAATCAAGGTAATCCTCAATATTAAGGTAGATGTCAAAGAAAGGAATGTCTAATTTCACCTTAAACTCATTATAAATCNGACTAATTATTCACATTTCATTTTCCTTTCTCATAATGACAATTTTGAGTCAATTATAGCCGGCACATGTTTGCTTTGCCATGAAGTTTACATGCAACATGTCAAACCTACCTTTCAAAAGGTGATCCCTAAATTCAAAGAATGACTTGGCAAATTGCATCTAATCAAGGTAATGCTCAATATAAAGGTCGCTACCGAAGAAGCAAATGTCTAATTTCACCTTAAACTTATTATAATTTCACTCGTGGACATCACCGACGAACAAATTGTTCCAAGAATAGGGGCTAATCCTTTAACTCAGAGTTTAAATAAGCATTAGCATTCCCTCGACAGGAAATCATTCCTCATTGCAATCAAGAAACTCTACTTGTTGATGCATCTACCTTGGATCTCAACTCATCACAACAGTGTCACCCTATTGACCTCATTTTTTAGGTCATTTCTTTTTTTTAGGGGTCTTAGGATCTAGCTCAAGGAGTTCCTATCAACCATCTTAGAAAACTAGAAATTGGTACCCACCATTTTAAAAATTCCAAATACACTTTATTTTTCAGTGATGTCTAGCATTTATGGTCTCAAAACCATTGTTTTATGTACGAGCGGTTAAGAGTTATTGTGTGAAGACTCAATGAGAAGTTCCCAATAGAACCTCAAGCCTTAAAAAAACATTCTCACGACTTTATCGTCACATACACACACAAAATTCACAAAATTGCACGAGGACGGACTTCAATTAAGCTTAAAGGATGGGTGAAAATGCAAACTTCTCCGAATGACCTCCGATGATGAAATGGATTGTGTCAACGCGTCCGGGACACCAATTTTGGTAGGAAAAGACAACCATGTTGATATAATTATGTGCACAAACAAGTGCACGCAAATCAATGAATTCGTCAAAACGATCTCCTACGGCAAAACGGTCCGCGTCAGCACGTCCGGAACGTCAAAATTACCCAGAAGGGACATCCATATTCGATATGTCACGGCGCACGAATAATAAAAATTTTCATTTTCATTTTCAAAAAAAAAAAAAATTTAATATTTCTTATAACTTTATACCTAAATTATAATTAAAATTAAAACCTAAGTCCTATTTAGGTTTTCACCCGCATTCCCTCTGTTCGACCCAATCACAGGTTCGAACAGAGTTGCTTAGCGTCCCGCTCCCTTTAGCGTCTGTGGCCTAGCTCCAAGGCGGATCCACGCGGTCGTCTGCTTCCCGTCGCTTCCCCTTCTCTACGTGGCGCGGCGACCGTTCGGCACTCCAATTAAGAGAGGCATGCTGGCCGATGGTCCTTCTACTCGAGGCAACAACCGCTCCTCTCCTTTATTCCGTTGTTTCTTTCCCTTTTCCCCATTCGTCGGCTAGGGCGGCAAGCAGGTGGCATTCTCTTTTATTTTCTTTGTCTTTTGGCTTCCTGGGAAGTGAGCTCTTGTGGGGAGGTTGTTAAAAAAAATTCTAAGAGAGAAAAAGAGAGGTTTTTTTTTTTTAGAAAAGAAAAGGCTTTTAGGAGGAATTTGGAGTTTTCTTTCTCACTACTTCACTATTGGAAAGGTGATCTCTTTCTTCTTTGTTGTTCGAGAGGAGTTCTTCCTCCCTGTTGTTCGACACCCTTACAGCTGGAGCTAGAAACCGTGGGGGCTATTTGCGTGAGGCTCTCAGAAAAGATTTATGTGGGGGTTTTTCTTCAATTTATTTTTAGTTTTTTGCTTTAAACCTGCACTAAAGAGGTATTTTTCTCCTCTCCTATATTCTACACTATTTCGGATGGCATAAAAATATTTCCAGTCTCTTTTAAAGCATGAAGAAGCATGATTTGGGTATGTTTTGTGATTTATGCATGAAATAGTCCTTTTGAACATCAAAATATAGCATACCATGGTTGCTTTCTCTTCTTCTATGCTTAAAACATATGGTATGCATGATAAATGAAAGAATTGGAAAAGTAGTCTAGAAATGCATTTTTATTCCTTTATAAATGTTTATGGAAAAATATGTTTGGGGGCTCATTCTTGCTTCTCTTGCTGCCCCTTGCAAGAATACATGTTGGAAATTATTTTATGAGTTGGAAAAGATGTGTTTGGGGATCATTTTATGCTTCTCTTGCTGCCCCTTGTTCGAATGCATGTTGGAATGAAATTATCAAAGTTTTTATTGTTGATGTTCATGCTTACAATAAATGCTGGAAAAATGTGCTCTGTTTTGACCCATTTGGTGGTCTCGATTTGACTCTTTTTAAGTTGAAACTATGTTGAAAAAATACCCTCCGTTTTGGCCCATTTAGTGATCTCGGTTTGGCCCTTTTGGGATTGGATTTTCGCGGGAAATTATTCTCTGATTTCCCCATTTTTGTTGAGTTTGTTTTGCCCTTGTCATGGGCTTGGTTTCGCCATTACGCTGGGTTGGTTTCCCCCTTTGATTGGCTCGGTTTGTCCCTTATATGGAGTTTGTTTGGGGCTGGATTGGTGGTTGTTTGTTCCTCTTCCTATGGTTGGCATATTTGCAAAATTTGAAATATTTAGGAGCTTTCCTTTGCTCTCTACTTGCTCCTTAGTTGAATGATTTTAAAGCATGATTAAGGCCACATTCTAGTTTACATTTTGGCAAGCTTGGAAAGTTGCAATGCTTCATTTTTACAAAAATCTGAAAGTTTACATGTTATATTTGCAAAAGATTAGAAAGTTTTTGGTGTCTTGCTTTTCAAAAATCTGAAAACTTTGGTGCTTTAGTCTTGCAAAAATCTGAAATGTTTCATGTGCAATTGGCAAGGATTGGAAAATTTTGGGGTGGCTTGCTTCTGAAAATCTGAAAATTCTATGTATGTTATTTGCAAAAATTTTAAAGCTTTGAAGCTCTCTTTAATGGTGTTTGAGCTGCACTTGAAGCACTCTTTAGTGGTATGTTTGGGCTGCACTTTGAAGCTCTCTTTAATGGTGTTTGAGCTGCACTTTGAAGCACTCTTTAGTGATACGTTTGGGCCATATTTTTTTAAATTTTATTCGTCACATTTTGAAGCTTCATTCGTGAAGGTTTAAGTTACATTTTGAGGCTTTTAAACCTCTGATTGAGATTGATTCGATCGTTTTTTTAACGAGTTTAAACGCCTTTAGGCCGATGCACTTACGATTTCGCTCCAGGCTTTACTGATTTGACTTTGTTTTAAAAAGTGGATCGGCATCTTTTTCATTTGTTTTGTTTTTTTTAACAGTCAAGTTAAAAATGAGAATTTCTGATTTAATTATTTTCAGAAATGATTCATGGTTCTTAAAGAAAAATATGAAGAAAAGAGAAAGTGAGAGGAAATTAAAAATGAAATTTAGTCTGCTTAGATGATAGAAACCTAAAGATGAGATATGATAGCAAACCATTCACCATTCCTTTTGCATAAGAAAGATAAAATTGTAATTGGAAGAATTGTTGAGATTTGGAAAAAATTAAGAGTTTAAATGACGATTAGGAGCATGATTGAAAGATCAGCGGACTTGCATTTAGGTTTCTTAAGCTTTTAATAAACTTAAACTCAATTGTTTTAACTAGGATTGAAGCACATTTCACAACCCTTTTGTCAAAATTATAGGTTTACCCCTAGGTCTTAGGAGTCTGATAGCGAGCTAAGTTTGATCTAAAGATGTCCGAGGATTAGTTGAAAGACGCTTAATCAAGGATAGACACTTTAGAACACTTCAGACTCAAACTAAAGTGTAGGCTTCCTAGGTCTTAGGAGCACACCCTGAGAGAGTTCATCATCCTAATTTTCAAATGAACCTAAGAAGCCAGACATCTGACCCTAGTTCATAAGTTAATTAGGACACTAGACACGAAGGTGCACTAGGTTGTGATTCATGGCTGATTTAATTAAATCAAATAATGAAATTCTTGCCTTAACTTGACCAAAAATGAAACCCAATGCTCCGGGATTTGAGCTTGAATCTTACACTCAGACCCCCTGGTAATTGGGGACATTCCTAATATCACATATAAATCTTCTATTTTTGGTACTTTATATATGATATTGTATTTTATTTTATTTGTTTATCTTTTTCATATAATTTGTCGATTTTCTCAAGTTTTTTTTTAGGTCATGTTTTCTCCTGTTTACACAGCGCATACTAGCTAAACTTCAAGGAGCAACGAGCCTCATAGGTATACAAGTTTGATCGACATTACAGTGTTTTTTTATAAGCATGTTATATTATTCTTCTTCTTTACTGTACAGTATATTATTGTTTTTCTTTCACACTGCATGTTTTACTGCTTAGTTTTTGCACTATACCTTAGTATAGGATAATCTAGTAGCTAGGTGCATTTTCAAAACTAAAACTAAACCTGGAAGAACTACGACGAGAAGCTTGAAGCAAATACTGTGAGCAGCACGGCGAGGATATTTAGAAGAGCGACAACAAAATTAAATGCGCAACACTATACATTTTTTTTAGTTTAAATAACTCTTAGGACTTCGAGGTGGCTTGTCTGGTGCAGCATAAACCCTCATACCTCACCTTTTAGGTTTTTTGCACAACTCTGTTGTGTAATTATAAGTCTTAACACTTTAGGATTCTGAGATTACCGTCCGGTACGGTGTAAATTCTCCTATCTTTTTAGGTTATTTGCATGATCAAATATCGTGCGAATATAAGTCTTAAATTCTAAATAATTTGCAGGATTGAAATATCAAATAAGCATCATTTCAAAAACATAAAGTCAAACAACAGGATAGTTGGGAAGTCACCGGGGTTTCTCCCTAGATCTGTGATATCCCCTATTATTCATTCATTTGGATCCCTTCAAGTAACTGTTCTTATTTTGAGTCATTCACATTTGATTTTCTCATATTCAATCTTGGAAACCTAAACTTTGAAATCTTGAAGGCAAAACCACTGATCTTAATCGAGAGTTTTCTTACGTAACCTCAATCATTTAAGATGTAATTAACTATAGGGGCTTGCTTCTATAAGGAACTTGGAACCCGGGTAAAATAAATTCTATCTAATCTTTATATTAGGTAGAGGAACTTGTTGGTCTCATATAAAATATTTTGCAGACCAAACGGATGTCACAAATTCTTTAGTTTAGGAAATTTAAACTACTAAAAATGATATATTTATTCTTCGGGATAAGTGTATTATTTGTGGCATCGTGCTTAGTCGCACAAACTATTCAAAATGTGAAACTCGTTTGGTCTCACCTATTTTTAAATCAAAACATTACTTTCAAAAATCATATTCATATCAAAATTATTTTCATATTTTTCCTATATTTTTCAATACCGAAAATTAAAACGACAGACACACCCACCCCTGGTAAAATTGCAAGTTTTGTCGATGGTTGTTGGTAAGTAGGTTGCTACCTTTGTTTTTGAAGGCTCAAAGCTCTTGCCAAATTTCAAGTACAAATTGTCAGAACTAGCTACTGAAACCCTTCAATTGTGCTCAAGGATAAACATTTCTCGACGACAATCGTCTTTGTGCACCAGGCTCCTACAAACACTGTCTAAAACCAATATGGAGCCAACTAATATTGGAGCCAACTAATATTGGAGCCTTGAGCCCTCAACATGACTACTTTCGGTAAGAACAAAATGGAAAATACAAACATCCCACTACTCACTAGCAGACAAAAGACAAAATTAAACTATTAGATAATAACAATAGTAATCAGTAAGTAAAACGGCAAAACGCTAAAAAAGAATGACCAAGCACAGATAAGAAGTGGTATCCAAATGCACCTATTCTACTAAGATGCTAAAATGTGCATCCAAGCAAATTAAGGGCATAATTTATCTCTTAACAATTATCAACAACACCACAAGCCTACCCTCAGGAAAGTTAAGTTTGCAAACTCATAGTTACGTTACAATCCTTTCCCATAAGCTAAAAGTTCCAAGCAAAACCAAGAAAAAAAATGTTCTTAAGTGATGATTAATTACCTGTTTGCCACGCTGAATGAAACAAATGATTGGAACTGGAATTTCAACCTTCCGTCAGGGTCCAGTGACTTGGCTCCATGCCTTGCATCCAAACCTCTACCACGGCGAAGAATAATCAATAAAGAAGGACTACCCATTGATGTCAAAGATGGGGGAACAATTTGGATGTCATCAATATCTTCCCAGAGAAAGAAAAACTTGATCTTGTGCCCGAAAAGATTGGTGTAAAATCCAATTATTCTTGGAGAAAGAAACAGACGACCCTGAAAAAAAATAAAAATAAAAAGACAAATTACCATTGGAGTAGCTTGGCCATGCTTTTGAGATTTCAAAGAATTCAATATTTTGNCCGTGCCTGTTAAACCCAATTAATTCAAGGTTCTTTTCTATTTCAGGGAGCTTACTGTGTCTTAAAAACAATGGCATCAGAAGTAAATTGCAGATGTGGGATAGGATGTGCAAAGAACTAAGATTCTTAGCACCGATAAATTATGTAATGTATAACACAAGATATATCAAATTTAGGAATGTCATCCCAAAGAATATTAAATAAAACAAGCAACTGTTGATGTAAACAGAGAGAGAGAGAGAGAGAGAGAGAGAGAGATTTAACAATCAATTAAACCAAGGAAAATAAATTAAGCTGGAACCTACCAAAAAACCACAAGCAGTTTAAAAATCATAACATGATTAAGAAGTAAAAAACAAGCAGATAAAGTTGAAGACGAAAGAAGTTATTAGAGATATTGAGAAGTTATAAAAAGCTTTTGGGTAGACATTAACTGATATTAAAGGAATCGGTCATTCAATCTGTACGCACAGAATTTTAATGAAATAAAACCATAAATCTAGGGCAAATCCTCAAAGAAGATTAAATCATATTATAAAAAAAGTGGTAAAGAAAGCAATTTCAAAGTGATTAGATGCGGGAATTATTTATCTAATTTAAGATAGTTCTTGAGTTAGTATTATTCGTTGGAGTAACATTATTCATTAATAAAAGGAATGAATTAATTCCAATAAGACAAGTTACTGGATGAAAATTTTGTATTGATTATAGAAAATTAAACTTCATCTCTAGAAAAGATCATTTTTCTTTACCTTTCCTAGACCAAATATTGGATAGACTAGCTGGGCACCTCTATTTCTGTTTTTTGGATGGATCTTCTAGGTACCATCAAATACCTATTGTAATAGGAAGTTGTAATTCAGCTATAACTTGAATTTTTGTTGTATCAACTTCCATGTCATTTTCAAAAATCTTATGTCCTAGTATAATTCCCTCTGCAATCATAAACAGACATTTTTCTCAATTGAGAACAAACTTTGTTTATTCACAGCATTTTAGAACCTTTGCTAAATGATCTAAACATGAATCAAAAGAGGTTCCAAAAACTAAGAAGTCATCCATAAAAACTTTTATTCCTTTATCAATTAAGTTGCCCAAAAATAGTCATCATACAACTTTGAAAAGTTGCAGGTGCGTTGCATAAACTGAAAGACATTCTTTTAAAAGCAAAATTCTCATAAAGACTGGTGAATGTCATCTTTTCTTGACCCTAGGGAGCATTAGGTATTTGGTGGTACCTAGAAGATCCATCCAAAAAGCAGAAATAGAGATGTCCAACTAGTCTATCCAA
This sequence comes from Phalaenopsis hybrid cultivar, assembly GCA_002079205.1. Taxonomy (NCBI): domain Eukaryota; kingdom Viridiplantae; phylum Streptophyta; class Magnoliopsida; order Asparagales; family Orchidaceae; genus Phalaenopsis; species Phalaenopsis hybrid cultivar. The sequence goes on along the minus strand of JXCR01148748.1, from coordinate 337,817 downwards.
CATTTGGTCTAGGAAAGGTAAAAAAAAGTTATCTTTTCTAGATGCAAAGTTTAATTTTCTATAATCAATACAAAATTTTCATCTAGTAACTTGTCTTATTGGAATTAATTGATTCTTTTCATTAATGACAAATGTTACTCCTCATTTCTTAAAAACACAACGAATAGGACTAACTCAATAACTATCTTAAATTGGATAAATAATTCTCGCATCTAGCCACTTCAAAATTTCTTTCTTTAACACTTCTTTTATAATTTGATTTAATCTTCTTTGAGGATCTGCCCTAGGTTTATGGTTTTCTTCCATTAAAATTTTGTGCATACAGATTGAAGGAATGATTCCTTTAATATAAGTTAATGTCCACCCAAAGGCTTTTTATATGAATAAAACCAAGCAGACTGACAAAACAAATATAGATTATGCATAAAAAATTGAAGAAAAGATAAACTATCACCAAACACAGAAATTCAAAAGAATAGCCATCCAACCAAGCACACAGGTTTGAGAGAAAATTAAAATATTATTAAATAAAAAGTTTGATTTCATACTTCGTGTTTACCTGGTTATAAATACCACGTCCTTAAGGCTAGTAGCTATTATTTCAATTCAAATTTGCTAGGATTCACACTGATAATGTGGTATGTGATCAGATCGAGTTTCAATCATTTTCTAAAACAAAAGCACAATAAAATCCATAAAAAAAGGTGCCAGAAGCCAAAACTAGTGATTAGATTGCAACAAAAACTACAATCACAAGTTGCAATAGGAATGTCACGGGTAGGAAACGCAAGTCATTACAAAATCCGCACAACAAGAGTTTGTAAATTGCCACATAGAGCTCTGAAAGTGTAGGAGCCGAGCCCATGTCACCCTCAATTTGAGCTTAACTTTGATTACTTAATTGTGTTCAAATTTGNGTCATTACAAAATCCGCACAACAAGAGTTTGTAAATTGCCACATAGAGCTCTGAAAGTGTAGGAGCCGAGCCGAGCCCATGTCACCCTCAATTTGAGTAACTTTGATTACTTAATTGTGTTCAAATTCGTGCTTGAACAAAATTTTACGAGTTCAAATTGTCTCATAAACTAGTTCATCTAATTGGGTTCTTGAACTTAATTCTACGAGTTTGACTTATCTCATAAAATGGCTAATTTAATATGACAGAAAATAATTTTGATTCAAGTATTTGTTATAATAAAAATATANATAAAATGGCTAATTTAATATGACAGAAAATAATTTTGATTCAAGTATTTGTTATAATAAAAATATAAAAAATAATAATAATAAATCAAATAAGAAAATGAAATATAATTTTTAAATTTTAATAACCTAGTACTTAAACTAATAAATTCTAATATATTTTTAAATATCTTTTCTATTAATATTTTTTAAATAAGTCGGCTCATGATCTAATGAGCCAAGTTGAGGCTTGCTCATGTTCGGTTCGTTAGCTTAATAACTTTAACTCATGAGCCACTCATCAAGAGGGGACTGAACCAACTCACGAGTCTACTTGACTTGGGCAAACCACCATAGCTCTAGAATCTAATTTGAGAGTTTATGGGCATCGCCACCAAAACCAACAATTACAAAAGAACTACTAAACTAAATAATAAATCAATAAACCAATGGCTGACCTGGCCAACACCACAATCAAACCAAAGAACCCATAATTGAATCCAGCCAATACAACAACCAAACCAAGAAATCATAAATATTGAAATAGCATGTTCATTCTCTTGTGCCTCATCATACACATATTTTCGCAAAGTCAAAAGNATATTGAAATAGCATGTTCATTCTCTTGTGCCTCATCATACACATATTTTCGCAAAGTCAAAAGAAAAACTATTGAAAATAAAGTTGTAAGAAAATATAACTAAAATCAATATAATATTTAATTTGCTAAATTTGTCCTCAAAGCACACATGAATTGTGCTCTCAATAAAAGTAACTCTTTAGATTGTTAACGTAAGGGATGTCAACAATTGCGGTAATCCAGTTGATATGAAGATTTGAACCATCCTGATTTACATTTTTAATGCTGACTCAAGCGCAGTAATCTAATAAAGTTTGGTAAATAGTAACTCTAATGGAAAGATTTCAGCAACAACAACAACAACAACAAATAAGCATTTATCCCACTAAGTGGGGTTGGCTACATGAATCTTTTTTCTCCATTGCATCCTCTTGAGTGTCATATTTTCATTTAATTCTAATTTATTAAGATCATTTTAGCTCTGCCTCTATCTTTCTTAACATAATTTCAATCCAAAACATCTACTCTCCTAACCAGACCATCAGATANCACATTAATGTCCATTGTTGATGGAGGATCAATCATCGCATCAAATTCAAAAATTTCTGCAAATGGAAAAAGGGATCAGTTTGTGAAAGTGTTAATAGATATTTTAGCAGATGGATCCATAACAACCGAAATGATACAATCGGGTGATGACATAACAGTTCAAATCATTTGCAGCGTTATACTTTTCATTATGCCTTACGAAGAGGAAACTAAGTACGATGATAGCTTAAAATTTTTATTTCTCCTTTCACCAAATAAAACCTAACCCCTTATGAAGAGGAAACTAAGTACAATGACTAGCATAAATNCTTCCAATGCAATTTTTTTTAATTTGTTTATAAAAACACGCACGTATTTCTGAATCTCATGAGTCTGGACATAACAGTTCAAATAATTTGCAGCATTATATTTTTTATTATGCCTTATGAAAAAGAAACTAAATATAATGACTTGCTTAAAATTTTTATTTCTCCTTTTACCATACAGACCCTTTATTTTGATGCATGCTGAAGGGGAGGGAATAAAAAAGGCTCAACCAAAAATAACAATGCCTATGGGTGAAAAAATTGATATTTCTTTATGGCAGCTCCTTGCTTCTTTTCAAGGTTCCAAGCCCAACAGTTTCAATCTGCAGATATTGCGCTCATCATTTTATATGGCAAAACTTAAACAAGCAACTTATTAATAGTTATAGTATGCCAGTCAAGTTTCGCTATTTCGCCATGCCTGTTAAACCCAATTAATTCAAGGTTCTTTTCTATTTCAGGGAGCTTACTGTGTCTTAAAAACAATAGCATCAGAAGTAAATTGCAGATGTGAGATAGGATGTGCAAAGAACTAAGATTCTTAGCACCAATAAATTATGTAATGTATAACACAAGATATATCAAATTTAGGAATGTCATCCCAAAGAATATTAAATAAAACAAGCAACTGTTGATGTAAACAGAGAGAGAGAGAGAGAGAGAGAGAGAGAGAGAGAGAGATCAATTTAACACTCAATTAAACCAAGGAAAATAAATTAAGCTGGAACCTACCAAAAAACCACAAGCAGTTTAAAAATCATAACACGATTAAGAAGTAAAAAACAAGCAGAAAAAATTGAAGACGAAAGTTATTAAAGACATTGAGAAGTTATAAAAAGTTTTTGGGTGGACATTAACTGATATTAAAGGAATCGGTCATTCAATCTGTATGCACGGAATTTTAATGAAATAAAACCATAAATTTAGGGCAAATCCTCAAAGAAGATTAAATCATATTATAAAAAAAGTGGTAAAAAAAGCAATTTCAAAGTGATTAGATGTGGGAATTATTTATCTAATTTAAGATAGTTCTTGAGTTAGTACTATTCGTTGGAGTAACATTATTCATTAATAAAAGGAATGAATTAATTCCAATAAGACAAGTTACTGGATGGAAACTTTGTATTGATTATAGAAAATTAAACTTCGTCTCTAGAAAAGATCATTTTTATTTACCTTTCCTAGACCAAATATTGGATAGACTAGTTGGGCACCTCTATTTCTGTTTTTTGGATGGATCTTCTAGGTACCACCAAATACCTATTGTAGTAGGAAGTTGTAATTCAACTATAACTTGAATTTTTGTTGTATCAACTTCCATGTCATTTTCAAAAATTTTATGTCCTAGTATAATTCCCTTTGCAACCATAAACAGACATTTTTCTCAATTGAGAACAAAATTTGTTTATTCACAGCATTTTAGAACCTTTGCTAAATGATCTAAACATGAATCAAAAGAGTTTCCAAAAACTAAGAAGTCATCCATAAAAACTTTTATTCCTTTATCAATTAAGTTGCCAAAAAATAATCATCATACAACTTTGAAAAGTTGCAAGTGCGTTGCATAAACTGAAAGACATTCTTTTAAAAGCAAAATTCCCATAAGGACTGGTGAATGTCATCTTTTCTTGATCCTTGGGAGCATTAGGTATTTGGTGGTACCTAGAAGATCCATCCAAAAAGCAGAAATAGAGGTGTCCAACTAGTCTATCCAACATTTGGTCTAGGAAAGGTAAAAAAAAGTTATCTTTTCTAGATGCAAAGTTTAATTTTCTATAATCAATACAAAATTTTCATCTAGTAACTTGTCTTATTGAAATTAATTGATTCTTTTCATTAATGACAAATGTTACTCCTCATTTCTTAGNTTTGTCACGATCATCTCTTTTTTAGATTAGAAACTTCCCCCTAACATATTCTAAGACAAGCATTATATCATAGAATTATCCAGTAGAGATATGAATTAATAATTATTTATTTTATTGATTTTTTAACCGACTGTTGTAATTTTCTTTGTTTAAAACTTTTATTTTGCATTTTTTTGTTTGCTATGTTTATCTCTAATGATTGAAACATTGATTGCTATTGAATAATTCAAAATTTTTTAAGATCATGTTATAATGTTTGTTATGTGCTAGAATATATATAACATTAAAGAGAGTTTATCATTTTACCATTGAGAAAGTATCAAAATGATCCCTCGACTAATTATGAGGGGTCATTTTACTATGTAAAAGGATATATTTAATCTCTTAAACTCTTTAAATATTGACCAAATAGATTTGCCATCTAAGGTAACAAAAATTGAAGTTAATTGTGTTAAAAATAATGATATTTTTGATATATTTTCTTCTTCAATATTTTTAGCAATCTAATTTCCTAATTATTTTTTAAACTATTTTTAGTTATTTTGATGTACTTTTGTACAACAACTAATTTTATGTATAACATGAGAGATAAATTTTGCAATAAATAATTTTGTTTGATATTTTTTATCTTGGTTTATTCAGTTGCTATATACAAGAAATAAAGAAAATAAGAATGTAGATTTACTAAAGAATTAAGAAAATTTATTTTCTTATAATGCTCATTTCTTTCTCTATTAACTTTAATTTTCATTAGTTTAATTGACATGACTATTTGAGACCTTGTTAAAAGATTCTGTCAACTAAATTAGGTCTTTTAGATAGTTGGATACTAAAATCGTAGCTCACAAATAGTTAGGAGATCAATTTCGGTTCTTTTCTCTTTTAGCATTGCATGAAAATCCTACATACACACAAATAAGTGGAGCAATTCATATGATCCATAAAAAAATTTTTAATATAGAAATTTAGAAAAGAAAAATACCATGGGCTTCAACTTAGTTAAAATGAGTATACTAATGTGAGTCATAAATTTTAAATGATATATTTTTTCATAATTGAAGAAAGCTTTAATACAATGTAATAAACAAGAATTGTGAAGGATGATTTTATGATGAATGCTAGATGAGCCTTAGAGCATTCAAGTTTTTTCTAGAATTTGTTGATGGCATGTTTGATCTTTCTTGTTACATGAAGGAAGGACATTGATCAAGAAGATGAACATAAGTTTTAGCATTTACTTCAGGCGTTGGCGCTGGACTCATTATTGGTCATTGGATTTGATGGTGATGACGAATGACAACCTTATTGACATTGGTGGG
>JXCR01148748.1:320501-331593 GCA_002079205.1 Phalaenopsis hybrid cultivar | reverse complement strand
TTTTAATATAGAAATTTAGAAAAGAAAAATACCATGGGCTTCAACTTAGTTAAAATGAGTATACTAATGTGAGTCATAAATTTTAAATGATATATTTTTTCATAATTGAAGAAGGCTTTAATACAATGTAATAAACAAGAATTGTGAAGGATGATTTTATGATGAATGCTAGATGAGCCTTAGAGCATTCAAGTTTTTTCTAGAATTTGTTGATGGCATGTTTGATCTTTCTTGTTACATGAAGGAAGGACATTGATCAAGAAGATGAACATAAGTTTTAGCATTTACTTCAGGCGTTGGCGCTGGACTCATTATTGGTCATTGGATTTGATGGTGATGACGAATGACGACCTTATTGACATTGGTGGGTATTGAGGTTTATGTCAATTGCAGGCATTGATCTTGTTTGTGATGGATGTCATTTACATTGTTGTCGATGACGTGCATCATTCTTGTTTGCAATGACAAGTGTCAAGATTGATTTTGGCTTTAGGCATTGATTTTACAGTATGCATCATTGATGATGACAATAATCAAGGTCGATTTCTATGACGTGCATCAGTCTTATTGGCGATGGTTTACATTGGTGTTTCTTTCGATATGCATTGACCTTATTTGCAAGATATCATACATTGCCTTTGGTTTTAATTGTGTGCATCGGTTTTATTCATGATGATATGCATTGACGTTAGTGCCAATGACATGCATCGACTTTGATGATGATGGCATGCGTCAGCATCAATATTGGTGTTGATATCTTTTATCAATCTTGTTGTTGATGACGAGCATTGACCTTCATTAGAAGGTGATGGTGGCTGGAAAACTGTAATCAGACAGACTGTCATTGGCGGCGATCATTAGGCAGACCTTTAAGGTTTTTTAAGTTTGTGACCCATGTTCAATCTATAGTCCCCTTAATATCTAAAATGAGAGTTTATTTAATATGCAGGAGTCTATTTATATTTTTCCATTTTCAATCCCTAAAATCTCCAAACATTCTATCAAATGGCTTGCATTGATCCCCTTGATCATATAAGCATTTTTAGGGATTTAAGATCATAATTACACCCAATTTGCGCTAGTTTGAGCTTATTGAATTCTTCTTATTTATACACTCATTTTTCCTACAAGCAAGAAATTTTAAAAATCATTTGGTTCCTCAGATGATGCCATGAAATTTTAAACTATACTTTTAAGTATTTGATACGGAATCATTTGTTTTAGAATTAATGTGCTTTTGGTGTCATTGGTTTGACTATTCATAATGTTTTTTTCAAATATACGTTTGTTGAAAATAGAGTTTGGATGATCCAAAATTTAATTTGAGAAAAAAATGATTAACAATTTGCTATTTTTGGTCAAGATTCATGCTTAGTCAAGTGAATTTTCCAATGCATATTAATACTTATTTTCACTATTATTCATTCCCCTATCTAACTCTAGATCCCTTCCTAAGTCCCAAAAAATAAAGTTCTTAATGCAATTGAAAGCTAGATTTCTCACCAGTGCCTCAATACCATTCAAATTGTTTAGCATTTTAGATTCTAAAAAGATTTATACCTTCTCTGTTGTTGTTGCCATATGCTAGTATGTTATCGTAGGAAAAGTGACATGATACTTCACTTGAATGTCTGTTTTGTTGGCCTTAGCTTAAATGCTCTCTTCTCAAGCATTCTGCTTTATATAGTTCTAGTCTCTTACAATCCTCTTTAAGCATTTTGAAAGTTTTGAACAACTTTTGTATTTTATTTTAAGATTGCAACTCTTTCAGAGAAAATATCTATTGACTGAAATTCTTCATGAGCCCATCTTATCTTCTGACATAACAAATGTTTGGCTTTTGCCCCAGCTGATAATTTCTTCTTTATATCCGTTTGACTTGTTTGTAAGATATGGCTGTGGCCATGCAAGATGCCTCACGACATCCAGTACGAAAGTTTTTCTGAATTATTATGTGCCATATTTAGAGCAGTCACTAGTGCAATATATTTGAATCTTGTTATCTCCTTGAAATTGGCTTTTTAGTGCTAATTTTTGGCTTCCTTAATTGATGCGGGAATTGCCATAGGGACCCCGAACCGTTTCGCATGTTCAGCTACAGTGGACTGATTCGAGCTACAGTACCGCAGGGAGCCGTTTCGTATGGAGCTGTCTGCAATCCCTCCTACAGTACCGTGGAAGATTACTGCTTGCTTCAGTCCAAGAGGGTTGGTCGACACTTCCTTCATGTGGACTTCCCTCATATTTGGATTGAGGTCTATAAATATATTATTTTCGTGTTTTTGGTCATTTTACTTCGTGTTTTATGTCAGAACAGCTGTCGAAGTCCAGGTTTTCCCTTCTAGGTTATATTGAGCGAGTGGTGTTCCAACANTATTTTCGTGTTTTTGGTCATTTTACTTCGTGTTTTATGTCAGGACAGCTGTCGAAGTCCAAGTTTTCCCTTCTAGGTCTATATTGAGCGAGTGGTGTTCCAACTGTATGCGTTCCGAGGTGATGACTCTCCTTCAAGGTTGAGTGGTGCTCTGGCTGTGGTGTTATCCTTCTCCAACTCATCCATATCCCTTCCGCTTCGCTACCACACCTTCCTACTCGCAATGGCTGCCCCAACAGCTAGCTCCCAACTGTCTTTGTGCAGTTCTTGCTTTCTTAACTGCTGCCTGCTCACTGCCAAGTACCCAAAATCATTCCCCTAATACCCCTGCTGCTGTCCCAGCCCCCCGCAACCTTCACTCCAACTTCTCCCAGCCTTCTACCTCGCTATCGCAACTTCATATGCCCCACTTTGCTGCCTATTGCTGTCCCAACTGCTTGTAACTAGGGGTTCAAATGAGCCAAGCTAGGCTCGAGCTCGGCTTGTTAACAAGCATATCAAGCCACGAGCTTGTCACGGCTTGGCTTGTTGGCTCGTGAGCCAGCTCAATTAGCCTACCACTAGCCATTTCAATGTATTTTTCGGTGCCTCCTCTGGCCACCAATACCTTCTTTGGCGAGTTCCTGTAAAAGTAGAGTTTTTAGTTCAAGCTTGCGAGCCGGCTTGTGAGCTGATTGCTACCAATACGAATCTCGCTCATGCTCACCATTCAAGCTCGCTCAAGCTCGAGGTCATNGGTGCCTCCTCTGGCCACCAATACCTTCTTTGGCGAGTTCCTGTAAAAGTAGAGTTTTTAGTTCAAGCTTGCAAGCCGGTTCGTGAGCTGATTGCTACCAATACGAATCTCTCTCATGCTCACCATTCAAGCTCGCTCAAGCTCGAGGTCACTGTTTGCCAAACGAACCTAGCTCGAGCTCAACTCAACTTATTTGCACCTACCCACCACCTTCTCCAAGCCTTTTGCCTCGTTGCCACAACTCTGTAAGCCCCTCGCCCCCCGCAGCCTCACTGCCATTCCCACACTTCCCCGACACTGCCATTGTTGTTCCAGCTAACCAAGACCATTCCCTGTGCTTCATTGTCGCTGTCCTAGCCGCCGGAACCACTTTCTCTCATGTTTGCTGATGTTTCCACCGCCTAGAACCGCCCCTAGTCCTTGTTCCTTCGCTGTCCAAACCCCTACCCGCCAAACACCACCACCCGAGATCTTCCTTAGTTAAGTCTTTGTGTTGTGTATTACTATTTCAGATTTCCAAACGTGNCCACCGCCTAGAACCGCCCCTAGTCCTTGTTCCTTCGCTGTCCAAACCCCTACCCGCCAAACACCACCACCCAAGATCTTCCTTAGTTAAGTCTTTGTGTTGTGTATTACTATTTCAGATTTCCAAACGTCGTGTTGTTATATTTTTACTTTTAAGTGCATTGATTGTAACTGTTTATTTGCTTTTAGCAATAATATTTATTTTTTCAATGGTGGTTTGGGTTAACTCCGACATCAGTAATTTTCATGTGAAGCTTTATACGCTGAACTATAATGAATTATTCTATTTAACATGCTTTCATGAACTGTTGAATTCTTTCTCTATGCAGGCCCAGGATCACATCACGCAACTTCCTGTTGTTGATGGTTGGGTGCAGAAACATCGTCTCTTTATTGAGTGGAAACACAATGAAGCAAAGGTCTGCTTATTATTACTAAATAAATCGTATTTAACCTCAGAATTATTATTATAAGACAAAAAAATCCGACGTGAGTGCAATCTTATCTGGTTTTTGGGTAGGTGATAATACTAGGAGTCAATTAATTCTAAAGATGGTTCTTTTTCTAGTAAAATAATATAATTTTTCCTCGTAATTTTTTTCTTTAGGAGACCGAAAGGTATACATTCCCCAAGTCATATTTGCCTTCATCTTTTTTTTTTTAATTAAATATGTTGACATTAATAATTCTAAAATAAATTACAAAATAAATGAAATATATTAATAAGAAACCATAGCTAAACTCCACGTATGATTTTGAGCTCCTAAGCAAGTTTTAGAACCTTGTTATAATCTTTCCTTATTTCATTAATTAATAAAGTCAACTTGCATATCTCACACCTGAACTTTCATATTTACACACATAGTACGCAAATCTTTAATATCACATCAAAAATAATATTATTATCACCTTTTATGATTAAAATACACATTTTCTTGCAGAGGGTTAAAGCACCAAAGCGCTATCTATGTAAATATCAAAGTTTAGGTGTGAGATATGTAAATACATAAGAATTGTGTGCTGCATATGTAAATTTCCTTTTTTCATAATAAAATTTGGCATTTACACTTCTTCTTTACCTAATCAGGCTGCAGCATATTATTATCATGGACTGATCCTTGATGAGGGGAACACAGAGAAATCCCATGGAATGGCTGTAGCTTCTTTGCAAGCGGCAGATGAGTTTCTAAAAGAAAGCAAAAAAGCCTGTGAAGCCTTCCACTCGACACCCCCGATATCAAGGTTTTCATCTTAACTTTCCTTTTTTTCCACTTAGACTAACAAATAAGCTTCACCAGTTTCCCAATAGATTTTTTTTTTTACTTTTCCAATAGATATTTAGTAGTAATTACCTTTTTGGCTCTTCATTTTTCTTATGGTGGCATTCTCTTGTCACAAAGAAGCTAAATTGACAAGCTTCATTTTAATAACCTTCTGCAAAGAGTTGACAAGTTTTCTTCATGCATGAAATACCAAAATTATTGCATGGATAGCGTTTATATTTAGATGTAGATAATATTTTTGTAGATTTTGACAATGGATCTTGTATTTACAGAATACCTTTGCTTTAAGTATTGATATGTCAGGATCTTAAACTGACAACTTTTGTCAATAATTTTATACCTCATTGAAAATTGGGAAAAGAAAACATTAAAAGAAGAGGAAAAAAGCCTTTTTTCATTGTTTCAAACAGTAATATTTGGAAGCTGAAACCAAATCATGATCACTCAAAAATCAAATAAATATTGTATTGTCAATTATGCGACTGGGTTGCCTCACATTCTAATTATAACATCTTTTTACCAAGTTTGATGATATACTGGTTCTTTACAGGAATCCACCTTTGTGGGGATCTATGAAGTACCTTTCGGAGAAGATTCCTAAAGATGTTTCCAGCAAAGTTCGCATCAATAGGGACCTTTACAATCAAGAGAAGTAAGGCAATTTTTAAGCCCAGCTCCCATTATATTTGATTTTATTTATATGGAATTTAAATTAATCTTTACTTCGTACTAAAAAGGATACGATAGTTGGGCCCTAAAAAATGATAAGCAATAATAACATATTGNCCCATTATATTTGATTTTATTTATATGGAATTTAAATTAATCTTTACTTCGTACTAAAAAGGATACGATAGTCGGGCCCTAAAAAATGATAAGCAATAACAAACGATGGTTTTTGAAAATTTGGCCTATTTTCTTCAAAATACTCTTGACAAATCCTCGTTGCTTTTATTAATATCTGCAGCTACGAAGCACAAAAATTTCTAAATGCCTTTCGTATTAGTTTCAGGCACTGACGTGGTTCTGACACCCCTGACATGCCAATACTTTGAAAATTACGGCAAGAGTATTTCACATTAAAATTAGATTCTGATACAGCATAAACATTGGCCAACATGGCCCAAAAATACCCCCCAACATAACTCGAACATAGTCGGAGACGCGCAAGCATGAGAATAGCGTGGACATTGTTAAAAAAGAGAGGATAATTACATGCATAGTGTTGACCGTAAGAATGAAAACTAAAAAAGAGAGGGAGAAATATAAAAAAGGGAAATAAGTTATATTAGTTAAAATTAAATTAATTAAGTTAAAGATTTATTTACTCCCGCCTCTTAGAGCCCGCTCGAATGGGATAACAGTTCGTTCGTTCGCTTCAGTTACAAAAGCACGAACCAAACCTCTCGGCTCATTGATTCTATTCGCATCGTTCGTTCTGTCCATTGGAAGTTGCACAGAAATTCCGCTCAAGCCTTTGCGATATTTAATTTCCTTTGCGGTTCGCCTCAACCTGTCGAAACCCTATGCCAACATTGTCATCTCCTTCTGTCGTAAGTCTCGTCCTTATTTTACTCCTTCACTTCGTTTTATTTATTTTTTGCTCTGTTTTCCTTGTTGTTCTTTTTCTTGTGTGCACACGACCAAACCCTGCACTTGCTTCTTCTCGCGAAATTGAGACGCAAAATCCCAAGCCTTGCTCTTCTTCCCAATTGAACGAAACCTCTATTCCTTCTTACTCACCGAAACTACAGATAGTGTCTCTGCACATACAAAGCCCTTCACCTATGCGACCTTCCTCTTTTGCCTCCTTTTCACGCAACCTTCTTTCATTGTGCCCTAGCTTGACATCGGAAGCCTTCACACGATCTTCTCTTTGCTCTAGCTCTTTGCATCGCTCGATCCCTTCGAGAAGCCACACGAACAAAGGCTCTTACCTCTGTTTCACGTCTGAGCCCTCCTTTTCTTTCCTCTGCGCATGCGATCCAAACTTTATTGCCTTTTACTTTTTATTTTTTGTGTGAAATCGAAACATGAATGATCCCTGTTCGATCCTTAGCTTGAGCCAAAACCTGTGGACAACCCGAGTCTTGCCCATTTTTACGGTTCATTTATTTTAATTAGTATTGTTCTGTGTTGTAGTAAGTATATATAAAATTAAAGGGAAAACATAAATAAGATCTGTAATGTATTTTCATTCCATTGTCATTGTTGATTGTGATCATTGTCGCTTCACTCAAAAGGTATAATATTGAGGCATTTGAGAAAACCTTCATTCAAGGAGAGCACAGTATCCATTAGGCGGGGAAATCACAAACTCGTCTGAAGAATTATTTTTAAAATGAGGATGATTTATTTATAACCTAACTTTTTTTGTAGATGTATTGAAGGTTAGTTGCATCTTTTGAGATTGCGAATTAAATGTTCAATTTTGCTCCTCTGTTGCTTCTTTTGAGACCGCGTGATGAAAACTATGATTTTGCTTCCTGATCGTAGTGTCATAATGCACTAACCATTGATTCTTTTGAGTTAGCTGAGCAGGTTGGCACTTTCTCATGTCCCTTAGCTGGGGTTGACGCTGGGAGGCTGCAAAATGGGGACATTAATTTATAACCTAACGCTTTCTGCAGGTATATTGAAGGTTTAACACATCTTTTGAGATCACAAGTTAAATGCACTTTTTGTTCACTAGTCGCAGTGTCTCACGACACTGACCAGCCAGTCTTTTGAGATAACTAGAAATGTTGTCATTTTCTCATGTCCCATAATGAGGGTTGACTTCGGGAGACTGCCGGATTTTTGAGTGGTTTAGACTTGTACCTCATCAAAATCTTGGATTTTTGAAATTTATAAAATAATAATTATAAAATGTGAATTATTTGACGCTAAGAAGTTGAATAGTCGCATGGAATCTAAAAGAACAATCTGTGACACAAAAAATTTTGCTTTTAATGATCTTTATAATAGATTAGATACTAAGGAGGGTGAAATATATATGTAGAAACTAGCCAAACAAAGAGAAAATAAATGTAAAGATTTAACTCAAGTAAAGTGTATTAAAGATGAAATCAAAAGACACTTTTCTTAGAAAAAGATATTCAATATAGGTGGGTGAGATATTTTGATAAATTTTTTAATGTAGTTTCTAAAATTACAATCGATTTTAGTGATCTTAATATCGTGAATAATAATAAAACGTTTCATTTTTAGCGNGGATTTTTGAAATTTATAAAATAATAATTATAAAATGTGAATTATTTGACGCTAAGAAGTTGAATAGTCGCAGAGAATTTAAAAGAACAATCTGTGACACTAAAAATTCTGCTTTTAATGATATTTATAATAGATTAGATACTAAGGAGGGTGAAATATATATGTATAAACTAGCCAAACAAAGAGAAAAGAAATGTAAAGATTTAACTCAAGTAAATTGTATTAAAGATGAAATCAAAAGGCACTTTTCTTAGAAAAAGATATTCAATATAGGTGAGTGAGATATTTTGATAAATTTTTTAATGAAGTTTCTAAAATTACAATCGACTTTAGTGATCTTAATATCGTGAATAATAATAAAACGTTTCATTTTTAGCGTCGCATTAGTAAAAAAAAAGTTGAGGAGGCTTTAAAGACAACCAAGGGTGGAAAGTCTGTAATTTTACTGTCACATTAGTAAAAAAGAAGTTGAGGAGGCTTTAAAGAAAACCAAGGGTGGAAAATCTGTAGGACTCAATTGAAGTGTGAAAATATTTAGGAGATTTGAGAGTTTCTTGGCTTACTAAACTCTTTAATGTTATTTTAAAAACTAAAAAGATGTATGAGGAGTGGAGGAAGAGTATTTTGGTCCCCATTTTTAAGAATAAAGGGNTTTAAAGAAAATCAAGGGTGGAAAGTTTGTAGGACCTGATGATATCCCAATTGAAGTGTGGAAATATTTAGGGGATTTGAGAGTTTCTTGGCTTACTAAACTAAAAAGATGTATGAGGAGTGGAGGAAGAGTATTTTGGTCCCCATTTTTAAGAATAAAGGGACAAGTGTGCAAATTATAGAGAATTAAGTTGATGTGTCATACTTTAAAGTTATGGGAGAGGGTAATTGAACATAGGTTAAGACGCATTACAAAGATTTCTCATAATCAATTTGGATTTATGTCGGGCAAGTCTACTATGGAAGCTGTACATTTATTGACAGGTTTGATGGAANAAAAACTAAAAAGATGTATGAGGAGTGGAGGAAGAGTATTTTGGTCCCCATTTTTAAGAATAAAGGGACAAGAGTGTGCAATTTATAGAAAATCAAGTTGATGTGTCATACTTTAAAGTTATGGGAGAGGGTAATTGAACATAGGTTAAGACGCATTATAAAGATTTCTCATAATCAATTTAGATTTATGTCGGGCAAGTCTATTATGGAAGCTGTACATTTATTGACAGGTTTGATGAAATTCAGAGATAATAAGGAGAATCTACATTTGATTTTTATTGATTTAGAAAAAGCTTATGATAATGTTCCAAGAGATATCCTTTCGAGAGTTCTTGAGAAGAAAGGTGTTGATATGACTTGTATTCAAGTCATTAAAGATATGTTTACTAGAGCTGTTACTTGTTCAAACTGAAGGAGGATTGCCCAAATATTTTTCTATTTCTATTGGATTACATCAAGGATCGACTTTAATCCCATATCTTTTTGCTTTAGTTATGGATGGTCTTACTGGACATCTACAGGAGGGTGTACCGTAGTGTATGTTTTTTGCTGATGATATCCTTCTCGTGGATAAAACGAGAGAAAAAGCTTAGGAAAAACTTGATTGCTGATGATATCTTCTCGTGGATAAAACGAGAGAAAAAGCCCAGGAAAAACTTGAATTATGAATGATATCCTTTTCGTGGATAAAACGAGAGAAAAAGCCCAGGAAAAACTTGAATTATGGAGGTGCATTGGAGAGTCTAAAGGCCTTCATTTAAGTAGAACTAAAACTGAATACATGGAATGTAATTTTAGTAGCAGTATGTCACCTCCCAAAAGAGCCCTTANCTGTAAGCATAGATATTAAACTGCTCAGATTCTAAGATAACGGTGGTCAATATATTTTCCAAGATATTCAGGGGGTGTTTGGGAAAGTGAACCAAAATCGAAGGAATAATGTGCGTGACTATTGACCAGTTAAACGGTATAATAGTCATACTGCATATATCTTATGCTTTCAGGAGGATGTTCAAGGCATTTAACCGATCCACTCAAGAATACTTATAACATTTAGCAAAAATACTAACACAGTTGTCAAGTTAATTGCTTATATGTTTTGTATCACCAAAAAAAGCAAAACTTCCTTTTTTTTTTTTTTTGACATTGTATTGTTTTGTGGTAAAATAATGCCTCAGAATACCTAATGAAAAAACCATAGTAATTTTTTTTTTCTAATTGANCAGTTGTCAAGTTAATTGCTTATATGTTTTGTATCACCAAAAAAAGCAAAACTTCCTTTTTTTTTTTTTTTGTCATTGTATTGTTTTGTGGTAAAATAATGCTCAGAATACCTAATGAAAAAACCATAGTAATTTTTTTTTTCTAATTGCNAAAGAAAGCAAAAAAGCCTGTGAAGCCTTCCACTCGACACCCCCGATATCAAGGTTTTCATCTTAACTTTCCATTTTTTCCACTTAGACTAACAAATAAGCTTCACCAGTTTCCAATAGATTTTTTTTTTTAATTTTCCAATAGATATTTAGTAGTAATTACCTTTTTGGCTCTTCATTTTTCTTATGGTCATTCTCTTGTCACAAAGAAGCTAAATTGACAAGCTTCATTTTAATAACCTTCTGCAAAGAGTTGACAAGTTTTCTTCATGCATGAAATACCAAAATTATTGCATGGATAGCGTTTATATTCAGATGTAGATAATATTTTTGTAGATTTTGGCAATGGATCTTGTATTTACAGAATGCCTTTGCTGAAGTATTGATATGTCAGGATCTTAAACTGACAACTTTTGTCAATAATTTTATACCTCATTGAAAATTGGGAAAAGAAAACATTTAAAAAAGAGGAAAAATGCCTTTTTTCATTGTTTCAAACAGTGAAAACTATATTTGGAAGCTGAAACCAAATCATGATCACTCAAAAATCAAATAAATATTGTATTGTCAATTATGCGACTGGGTTGCCTCACATTCTAAT
>JXCR01148748.1:204471-318045 GCA_002079205.1 Phalaenopsis hybrid cultivar | reverse complement strand
GAAAAAAAAAACATGCAAAAAATGCACTAAAGAAACATGTTTTAAAATAAAAGCAAAAACAATAATGATCCTAAACAACCCCTAAATAAATAGAGAGGTGATTGAATTACCATTCCAGTGAGGATCCAGTGTTTGGAACTTGATTGAGCTTGTTTTTGTCTTTCCGTGACAAGTAAATACTACATAAGGATCAGAGTAACCAGAAGAATCAACTGCTGCTAAATTAGATCCCTCAATCAAGGCAACAGTAAGCAGCCATCCATCACCTTGCGCCTTGATTCCATGATCATTTCCTGTAAGCATAGATATTAAACTGCTCAGATTCTAAGATAACGGTGGTCAATATATTTTCCAAGATATTCAGGAGGTGTTTGGGAAAGTGAACCAAAATCGAAGGAATAATGTACGTGACTATTGACCAGTTAAACGGTATAATAGTCATACTGCATATAACTTATGCTTTCAGAAGGATGTTTAAGGCATTTAACCGATCCACTCAAGAATACTTATAACATTTAGCAAATATACTAACACAGTTGTCAAGTTAATTGCTTATATGTTTTGTATCACCAAAAAAAGCAAACCTTCCTCTCTTTTTTTTTTTTTTTTGTCATTGTATTGTTCTGTGGTAAAATAATACCTCAGAATACCTAATGAAAAAACCATAGTAATTTTTTTTTCTAATTGCATGATATAGTGACCTGAAACATTCCAATGATTTCTTGCATCAACACTAGTTTCTCTTCATGTAAAACGTGTCAGATGCATTCTCAAAGGCAGTCCATGACGTTCCACTATGTAACTTTGAAATTACTTTAAAAGATTATAATTTACAATGCAATTCTGTAAGTAAAAAAATGTACCTCTCTGCTTCCTTGCATGCAAGAAACGACCTATCATCTTCAAAACACGTTCTCCTTGAAGGACCAAGACACCACAAACCACTACTTCTCCAATAGAATCTGGTAAATCTAGGCCAGAAAACTCAAGCCCCTGAATTGTACTACGGTTTGCAAGAAGTATATGCACAGTAACGNAGAATCTGGTAAATCTAGGCCAGAAAACTCAAGCCCCTGAATTGTACTACGGTTTGCAAGAAGTATATGCACGGTAACATACAACCCCACAAAAATAGATGATATAACTGTAAAATTTCCAAAAATCCTGCAAGCCAGTTTCCAATCTGACTCTTGCTCTGTCTGTAAAGAAGCCAATATCTGCTCTTTGCTGGATCCAACATCTTTCAAATCACAAGGTTTAACAATTTTAGATAGTGCCTCAGCAAACTGAACATAACTGTCTTTCAGACCTTGCTTTGCACCATTTTCAATCATTCCTTTCATCATAGTACTCTGAAAAAAATTTATGCGCCAGGAAACCACTAAACGAGAAGACTGCNTTATGATATTTTAAAATTTTAAATTTTATAAATTATAATATATAATAAATTAATAATAATAATAATATATTAATATATTATTATAGATATTATATATTTATATAATATAAGTTAAATTAATATAATATATTATTTATATATATTAATATTTGGGATGTCAAACCGGCTCGTGTTCGGCTCATTCTTTAAGAAACGAACACGAACAGTGTCAATTTCGAACACGAGCTTATTTCAAACAAACTAAATTTCAAACGAACCGAACACAAACACAAACTCTATTCGTATGTGTTCGGTTCGTCTACACCCCTAATGTGAAGATCCACAACACATAGTTACAGTCAGGTTGACTGAGAAGTCAGGTTGACTGAGATATTTAATTTTTTACAGAAAAAGAAATTCAGAAATGAGAAAATTATGAGGCTTAACTTAGTTGGAACGTTCCAATATTAAAGAAATAAGATTATAAAATTATGATTTTTTCCTTAAGTAAGAGTATACATAATTATGATTTTGGTGGAGAATTATATTAAATAAATAGTGAAGGATAATAATAAATTGTTGTTAATGATCAAGTGATATTAGTTAAGTACCGATGGCCAGGTAATGATAATTAAACTATGATTGTGATATGATAATGATTCTAGTGATAATGATCAGACAATCACAATTGAGCGACGGTGATTGTCTTCTGGCAACAATCGTGCGATTAGAAACGAGCAATAGTCGTTGGGCGGCAGCAATAAGTTAACGCTATTATTGGAGAGTCTATTTAGGTTTCAAGAATAGCAATTAAATAAATTTAACCAAAGTATAGATTTTTACTAAAAGGATACTGCAGAGGCAGAAGTTAATGAAATAATGGAGTGGTAGATTGATAATTTTAAATGTTAAATATGTGAAAAGAATAATTTTTAGTTTTATATATGTAAATAATCCTTTTCATAGATAAATATTTATCCTGCAAACCCAACCCTAAACATCACAATCAAAGAAAAAACATAGAAGGAACAGAGAGAAATTAAATTTCTCGTAGTTGCATGAAGTTACATCAATGATTCTCTTAATTGTCGAATGCTGACATGTGCTTCTTGTAACCACCAATAAATGCTGACCGAGTTCTTAGTTGTCACGGTTAACAGGAGGAAATTTTCTTTGCAACGATAAGAGTTTTATGCTTAATAAAAGAAACTTATAAAAACAAGCACATAAATTAAGAGTTGCAAATGGTCCTTGGAATTTTGGCGATACGCTGTCAAAAAAAGCTCATCGTTACAAACAATTCATGAGCTTGTTTAATAGCTTGTGTTTGATTCGTCCGTTAAGCGAGTGAGTCAAACATGAATAATTTTCTTAGCTCGATTTATAAACAAGCCGAAGTCGAACAAATATTGTTCGTTCATGTTCTGCTCATAATAAAATAATAATATTTTTCATAATTATTTTTTATTTTTATATCACACAAATATTTTTTTTAAATAATAAAATTAAGCATGTTTTAAATACAGTATAATTAAAAAGTATACTGCTTTTTCTTTGGAAGTCACAATTAGTAATGCCTGTAATTCTGCATGAGAATGAAGCATTGACATTGCNATACTGCTTTTTCTTTGGAAGTCACAATTAGTAATGCCTGTAATTCTGCATGAGAATGAAGCATTGACATTGTGATCATTTTTTTATCATATTTAACATAATTAGGATCAACGGTGCAAATTTATTTAGTGATCAATTTTCTTAGAACCAGTCTCTATTCACTTGAAATTGTTATATGGTGAATGGTCAGCATCTCATGCGATAAGTTTAAAGTAAGCCATTATTTAGGTTTAGGATTTGTAGATTGTATGCTAACATACAAGTTACAAGTAAATTATTTACTTTTTACACTATATTATGTNATATTTAACATAATTAGGATCAAGGGTGCAAATTTATTTAGTGATCAATTTTCTTAGAACCAGTCTCTATTCCCTTGAAATTGTTATATGGTGAATGGTCAGCATCTCATGCGATAAGTTTAAAGTAAGCCATTATTTAGGTTTAGGATTTGTAGATTGTATGCTAACGTACAAGTTACAGGTAAATTATTTACTTTTTACACTATATTATGAGTGCTAGCTCCGAGTGAAGATGGGATCTAACATGTGAATGGCTTTGTTGAGCCTCACAGGAGAAATTCATATTTTCTTATCACTGTCTCGTATCATTTTTTTTAAGTGATGAAACACCCCATCGAACATTGTCAGAAGTTTTAACATCAAATACCACCACAATATCACCAAATACCACCAATCCGCATGTCACGTAATATTTGCTCCATTTTTAAACAGAATGTTGCAAGTTTTTACTGGGAAGTGTGTAAAGATAACGAGGCCCATCAATAGAGATANCTAGCTCCGAGTGAAGATGGGATCTAACATGTGAATGGCTTTGTTGAGCCTCACAGGAGAAATTCATATTTTATTATCACTGTCTCGTATCATTTTTTTTAAGTGATGAAACACCCCATCGAACATTGTCAGAAGATTTAACATCAAATACCACCACAATATCACAAAATACCACCAATCCGCATGTCACGTAATATCTGCTCCATTTTTAAACCGAATGATGCAAGTTTTTACTAGGAAGTGTGTAAAGATTACAAGGCCCATCAGTAGAGATGTTGATTTTGTTGAAGTCAGCTAAGAGGAATCGTAAAAAATCTGAGGTTAATGAACTAGCAGAAGATGTTGCTTCCAACTCCACTTTTGATGAATCATTGAATATTTTGAAATCAAAAAACCAGTGCGGTGAAATGAGAGAAAATTTAGCTGGTGGAGTGATTCTTAATCAGTTTTTCGCNGTTAATGAACTAGCAGAAGATGTTGCTTCCAACTCCACTTTTGATGAATCATTGAATATTTTGAAATCAAAAGACCAGTGCGGTGAAATGAGAGAAAATTTAGCTGGTGGAGTGATTCTTAATCAGTTTTTTGTCATCTCCCCCAGCGAACTCAATGTCGTTATATTTTCAACAAACTCAGACTCCGTTAGAAGGTGAAGAAGCTCATTTAAACATGATGTTTGTGGAACTGAGTAAGGCATATGTAATTTTAAACAGTGAAATAATTTAGTTTTGTACAAAATAGCTTTGGTTGACGCTCGAGAAACATTCTTCAACAAATNTATATTTTCAACAAACTCAGACTCCGTTAGAAGGTGAAGAAGCTCATTTAAACATGATGTTTGTGGAACTGACTAAGGCATATGTAATTTTAAACAGTGAAATAATTTAATTTTTACAAAATAGCTTCGGTTGACGCTCGAGAAACATTTTTCAACAAACAACGTGTGATGCATTCGCCTGATGAAAGGCTCGACCTTCTTGGATTTTTTTTGAGAAATAGAGGTTCCATTTGTTATGGGCAACACAAAAGATATCTCATCATTCTCATGCTAAATGCCTAACAAATATTTTTTTGAATATCTTAAATGAGGAAACATAGTAATACAAATATAAAGGCCATTAGTATTCTAAGTACAAGCTCTTCTATATATGTTTCTAAAATTGAAGCTCACGCGTAATATTTATATTGCATAGCATAAAAATATAATCAACTTATAAAATAATTTTCCTCATCCTATATTGCTTAATGAATAAATCTTCCAATAAAAAAATGTATGCAGTGAGTTGTTGAGCAGCACCACAAATAACTCAATGATAAATATAAGAGTGGTACTTATTTAATTATTTAACTAAAAATCAAAGATAGATACAATAACATACTTGCATGCTTTATTTCTTTAGAAGAAATGGTTAATAATGTTGCAATATTTCTTATTTATAATTATTGTGTGTTCGAGATTCGTGGCGTCAGAGTGATATTTTTAGNTATATATATTATATATTTATATAATATAAGTTATATAATTAATATAATATTTTATTTATATATATTAATATTTGGGATGTCAAACTGGCACGTCGTTCTCGAACAGCTCGTGTTTGGCTCGTTCTTTAAGAAACGAACACGAAAAGTGTCTTCACAAACAATTTCGAACACGAGCTTATTTCAAACAAACTAAATTTCAAACGAACCGGACACGAACACAAACTCTATTCGTTTGTATTTTGTTCGTTTACACCTCTAATACGAAGATTCAAAACACATAGTTAAAGTCAGGTTGACTTAGATACTTAATATTTTACGGAAAAAAAAATTCATAGAAAATTATGTGGCTTAACTTGGTTGAAACATTCCACTATTAAAGAAATAAGATTATAAAATTATGATTTTTTCCTCAAGTAAGAGTATACATAACTATGATTTTGGTGGAGAATTATATTAAATAAATAGTGAAGGATAATAATGATCGAGTGATATTAGTTAAGTACCGATGGTCAGATAATGACAAATAAATTATGATTGTGAGATGATAATGATTACAGTGACAATGTTCAGACAATCATAATTGAGCGGCGGTGATTGTCTTCTGGCAACAATCGTGCAATTAGAAACGAGCAATGGTCGCAATGGTCGTTGTGCGGCAACCATAGGTTAACACGATTATTGGAGGGTCTATTTAGGTTTCAAGAATAGCATTTAAATAAATTGAACCAAAGTATAGATTTTAACAAAAAGGATACTGCTGAGGTAGAAGTTAATGAAATAATGGATCGGTAGATTGATAATTTTAAATGTTGAACATGTGAAAAGAACAATTTTTAGTTTGATATATGTAAATAATCCTTTACATAGATAAATATATATCCTGCAAACCCAACCCTAAACATAACAATCAAAGAAAAAACATAAAAGGAACAGAGAGAAATTAAATTTCTAGTAGTTGCATGAAGTTACATCAATGATTCTCTTCATTGTCGAATGCTGACATGTGCTTCTTGTAGCCACCAGTAAATGGTGACCGAGTTCTTGGTTGTCACGGTTAACAGAAGGAAATTTTCCTTGCAACGATAAGAGTTTTATGCTAAATAAAAGAAACTTATACAAACTAGCGCATAAATTAAGAGTTGCAAATGGTCCTTGGAGTTTTGGCAATACGCCGTCAAAAAAAGCTCATGGTATACAAATAACTCATGAGCTTGTTAAATAGCTCGTGTTTGATTCGTCCGTTAAGTAAGTGAGTCAAACATGAATTATTTTCTTAGCTCGAATTATAAATAAGCCGAAGTCGAACAAATATTTATTTGTTCGTGTTCTGATCATTTTGGCTCGAAATAATAAATTAATAATATTTTTTAAAAATGATAAAATCAAGCATTGTTTTAAATACAGTATAATAAAAAAGTATACTGCTTTTTCCTTGGAAGTCAAAATTAGTAATGCCTGTAATTCTGTATGAGAATGAGGCATTGACATTGTGATCATTTTTTTATCATATTTAACATAATTAGGATCAAGGGTGCAAATTTATTTAGTGATCAATTTTCTTAGAACCAGTCTCTATTCACTTGAAATTGTCATATGGTGAATGGTTAGCAATGCATCTCATGCGATAAGTTTAAAGTAAGCCATTATTTAGGCTTAGGATTTGTAGATTGTATGCTAAAATACAAGTTACAAGTAAATTATTTACTTGTTACACTATATTATGTGTGCTAGCTCTGAGTGAAGATGGGATCTAACATGTGAATGGCTTTGTTGAGTCTCACAGGAGAAATTCATCTTTTCTTATCATTGTCTCGTATCATTTCTTTAAGTGATGAAACACCCCATCGAACGTTGTCAAAAGATTTAACATCAAATACCACCACAATATCACCAAATACCACCACAATATCACCAAATAACACCAATCTGCATCTCATGTAATATTTGCTCCATTTTTAAACCGAATGCTGCAAGTTTTTACTGGGAAGCGTGTAAAGATTATGAGGCCCATCAGTAGAGATATTGATTTTGTTGAAGTCAGCTAAGAGGAATTGTAAAAAATCTGAGGTTAATGAACTAGTACAAGATGTTGCTTCCAACTCCACTTTTGATGAATCATTGAATATTTTGAAATCAAAAGACCAATGAGGCGAAATGAGAGAAAATTTAGTTGGTGGAGTGATTCTTAATCAGTTTTTCTCTATCTCCCCCAGCGAACTCTATGTCGTTATATTTTCAACAAACTCAGGATCTGTTAGAAAATGAATAAGCTCATTTAAACGTGATGTTCGTGGAACTGAGTAAGGCATATGTAATTTAAAACAGTGAAATAATGTTGTTTTTACAAAACAGCTTCGGTTGACGCTCGGGAAACATTCTTCAACAAACAACATGTGATGCATTTTCTTGATGAAAGGCTTGACCTTCTTTAATTTTTTTGAGATTCCATTTGTTATGGGCAACACAAAAGATATCTCATCATTCTCATGCTAAATGCCTAACAAATATTTTCTTGAATATCTTAAATGAGGAAACATAGGAAAACAAATATAAAGGCCATTAGTATTCTAAGTACAAGCTCTTATATATATGTTTCTAAAATTGAAGCTCGCGCGTAATATTTATATTGCATAGCATAAAAATATAATCAACTTATAAAATAATTTTCCTCATTCCATATTGCTTGATGAATAAATCTTCCAATAAAAAAAATGCAGTGACTTGTTGAGCAGCACCACAAATAACTCAATGATAAATATAAGAGTGGTACTTGTTTCATTATTTAACTAAAAATCAAAGATAGATACAATAACATACTTGCATGCTTTTCTTTAGAAGAAATGGTTAATCATGTTGCAATATTTCTTATTTATAATTATTGTGTGTTCGAGATTTGTGCCGTCAGGGTGATATTTTTAGCATTGGATGAATAACAGTTGCACACATGAACAATAAAAAAGTAAAGGAGACACCGAGATTGGCTAACCCCAATCAAAGTAATTCACTACATGATTGTAGATGCATGGGTCCAAACTTCTCTTGAACTAGAGAAGATGGAGTTATAATACCGATAATTACATCTGTACAATAGTAGTTTAGATATAATAACCATAATTGAGCTACATAAAACGTGACTCTTGGATGTAATAACAATAGTTAATCACATGGGTTATAATTAATTGTTATGAAGGTAATGGTTGCCTGTAAGGTTGTAGTCATTAGTTGTAATAGTGACAGTTGGCCACAAAGGTCATAGCGAGAAGTTATACTAGGAACTAGTTATAGAGAATGTAGTTGGTGCTATATTAGTTGGTGTCTCTCGTTCTTACTATTTTATAATAGAGACAATACTTATCGGTATATGACATAATTGAACTACAACAAACTTGACTCTTTGTTGTAATAGCAATAGTTATCCACAAGTGTTATAATTGGTTGCTATAAAGGTAGTAGTTACCCATAAAAGTTGTACTGAAAAGTTATAGTGATTCCTAGTCACAGAGAACGTAGTTGGTGCTACAACAGTTTTTGTCTCCTGAGCTTACTATTTTATACTAGAGACAACACTTATTGGTATACAACATATAAAAAAAAATTTAGGAATTTTGGAAAATTTGTCATTTTTTAATACAACTATCATAAAAAGTTGTCATTGAAAATTATTGTCGAATTGATGTTATTCATTTAGACTATATTTAAGATATATCATTATGTTGCAATTGAGATACATCAATTTATCATGTTTAGAATACATCATTACTTAACTAGACTTCTTCATGTATCTCTTATTTTGAAATCTCTAACACAAGAATAACATTGTTACATTATAACCCATTTTTCTACTTGACGACCACTCCTATGAAGTGATTGTATTGTTGGAGTTCGTCAAGGATATAATATTTTGAAATCTCTTATTTAAGAAACATTAATATTATCACTCATTTCCTACTTGACAACACACTCTTATATAGTAACTATTTTGTTGAAGTTTTTCAAAAATTTAATATAAAAATGATTATTTGATAAATGCACCAATACCACAAATATAAAAAAATAAAAATTATTTTTTGAAAATGTTTTGAATAAGGCTCAAAGTTTGATTATTTATCCATCAATCATTCTAAACGGCATATCATCAGTAGTGATCTTAATGATGACATTAATTTGTCAGAACAAAATAACTACATATAAAAAATTTGATGTTATGAATCTCATGTGCAATCATGCATTGATTGTAGCTCGAAGTTAGGTTATTGGTTATTATAGCTTTTGCTTAATTTACACGTTACCTCAATTATTTGGTGAAGTCGAATATTGTAAATCCCTTGCTCCCTCCACCCCTACCCCTTCCATAGAGCGCTCACGCACACACATGCACAAGAAAGAAAAAATACGGTCTTCAAAGAGGAATGTTTAGTCCGTGAATGTACATAATCAAATTACGTGTTAAGCTAAGTGCCTATCACTTTCATAATATTTTTTTCCTTTGCTCTTATTTATATTTTAGCAATATTATAGTTATTATGACCTTATATAATTCTTGATGCAATGTTAATTATTAATTATGCAATAATATAATACTTACTAATGTGATGTGGTATAATTGTTGGCATATGCTAGGTTGTGCTTGGCACTTCATCCATTATATCATAATTGCTATGATAAGTCTTAGTGGTAGCTTTTAGATTAAAATTCATATTAGAACAATTATGATTGTATTATCCTCTATCACTCATGTCACGTGCTACAATAAAAAAATTTGAATACATTTTATTATATATATTTTTAGTTTTTTTAGGATGTAGGGTCCCACATTGTTTGTGAGTACATACATCTCGATAAAGATCTTGTTTTTAAGGAATGGAGATGAAAGAGATAATAAATGTGATGATTGAGGTATTATCTCTGGTTTGATCAATGGAGCTTGAACTTCAACAAGCCTGAATAAATGGCTTAAAGGACATCTATTGGGCTCTGATGTTTCTTCTAGAGGGAGGGAGGGAGGGGGGGAGAGAGAGAAATAGAGATAAGTTTTTAAGATAAAAAATATGCTTCTTTCTCACTCCCTTGGTTATATTTTTTGTTTATAAATTTATATAAAAAATATTATTTATTATTTTTAAAATCAAAATATACTTTTTATTTATAAATTTATGACATCAAAATGTATTAATATAATTATTAAATTTTAAGTACAGCACATAAATTTTTTAAAAAATAGAGAAAAAAAAAGGAGAAAAAGGAATGTTTTAAGCATCAGGACCCTCTTCTCTCATCCGATCGGTCCCTTTCCAAGGTAATTAATTTTTGTTCGGTTTCCCTTCCGCCTCCTATATGTTGATTAAGTGTTTGAACTTCGAGCTTTTAATCCTCTGCAGATCGAAGCTTTTCTCATCGATGTTCTGGAGATTTTCCTTTGGTTTGTTACTCTAAGGGTTGCTGGTCCTTGTTCCAATAGAAAAAATTAAACCGTGAGTTTTTTTAGTTTACTTTGTTTGATTGCTGTTGGATATTTTTTTGACGTTTATATGGCGAGCCTTGGCGATCCCATTGATGATTTAGCTGCTGGTCAATGTTAGGATTTCCTTTAAATTTGTGTAATTTATTATTATTATCATTTATCTTGACTTTTTCCCGCTTCTCTGGTTCTCGGTAAGATAAAAATGTTGGGAATCAAATGAAATATGCGTTATGGATCATTTGATTGTTCTATCCATTCAGATAGGAGTTTAGTTTGATAAGAGAAGTTATTTTGATTAGCTCATGGAGTGGAAAAGAGGGAGTTTAAAATTACAGGTGAAACATTTTTTGCTGTTTGCGTGCTAGCTGACAACAATTAATGATAAAAATCAGATAAGGGCATGCATATAGATCAAATTTCCATTAATTATATATGCGAATCACTTAGCAAGAAAAGACAGGAGAATGAAGCTGAAATTATGTGCCCTTGGTTTTATTAGATGGGAGAAACAGAGCATGTTATGCATTTATTTCCTTGTCTTCTTTTTGAATTAAAGGAAGATTTACCCAGGAAGTTATTTCATTTATTTTAGTTAAATTAATCAGACGTGTTTATTTCACAAATATTTCTAATTGTTAAATTGGAATGTTGTCATCCGAGCTAAAACAAAATGTGCTATTTTATTTAAAGTTTTCTTCTCTTTTTGAATGGATTTTGCATTACAAATAAGATGGGGTTTTTATTTGATAAACGATTCTGTACCTTCCAAGTTACCCGAACAAGTCTTTGACAATGTACCCCATGCTCGGCTGGTTGTGTTAATCAAATTATCCTATGATCTTGATCCAGATTCAACAAATTGCTTGACTTAAAAAAGCTCAGTATGTGTGAAGGTTGAAATTATCCAAAGCTATATGTCTCCTAAAGTGACATCTCGTCAAGCTATTTAGAGGAAATTCTACTCTTCTCCAATATTCAACAACCGAAGTCACCAATTCATCTAAACTTTTCTCATAAATATTTCAAGAATTTATTCACAATTACTTACTTATCAATTAGGATTTCTTGCCGGAACTCGCTTAGAATTATCACCAATAAGGTCTCGTAACTTCTACGCAAGTCAAACAAATGGAAGATTGCTTGACAAGGATGATCTAGGAGATCCTTGAGTGATACCCATGTGCTAATCCTCACATCGAGCCTCCATAAGATCATTGATTTACTAGCTCTTTTATTTGTTGTCGTCAACATAGCCTTAGAGCCATTGCATCTACTCTAGTTAGTGATTTAGTGATGAAACATAGCTCCTTAAAAAGAGTGCTTTTGGAATACCTCTTCCTCATGGGCCCATGGAGCATTGATCTTAGCTTATGGGTGCATTTTTTTGGGTAGAAATCTCTTAGGCTCAGATTCTTCTCAAATTGAAAGTACACTATCTTATTGTGGAGGAAATCAACTCATATTGATCATATTGCTTGTTTTGAGTTGGCCATTTTCTTCATGGCATTATTTTGCCCAGTGTTGCTTACTTTTAACCTTAAGGAGGCTCCACCATGAAGGTCTTCACGACATCCTCTAGGGAGTATTTATTCATACTTAGACCTATAGTGACTATTCATAACTAAATTTGCTAACGTCAACTGATAATTGAAGAATTCACAGACTCTCTAGATTATGAGGCAATATTTAAAATTACTTCAGAATTCTGTAGTTCCTTTTAAATGTTAAGTATTTGATATATGGGATTTGGAGGCAACTATAGCCCAAGCTACTTGCACGTTTGATACCGGAGCTCACTTAAACCACAATAGGAAAAACAAATATTATTACTAAAACTCAAATATGAACTTACAAATAATTAATTGGAACAGGAAATAACAACAATCACGACACCAGAAATCGAAAATAGACAACACAAACACTCAATGAGGGTGGATCCCGGGATGGTGGTAGTGGTTGGTGAAGGTTTGAAAGGTGGCAAAGGGGAGGATAAGATGGTTGGCAAGCAAAATACAACAAGACAACGATTTTTTCGGGGCCGAACAACAAGTAGACAACCGGGGGACGATGCGTTTCTGGGTTGATGACATCAAGGGGAAGGGTGGAAGCGGCGATGGCTGTGACGAGGATGTGGTTGGAAGCTGGTTAGCGCCTGGTCAGCTGGTGGGGAAGGCTGTGAGGAATGTTGGTAAGGGCGGTAGTCGATTTGGCAGTATCACTATTGATATGAGAAGTTGAAAAACTTATTCATATTGAAACAATTGTAGGAATTCAACTCTGTTGATCTTGAGTATCATCTTGAGACGACGTTAATAGAGGTGCAATAAAATGAGCCTGCCCCAAATTCCTGATTTATATTGTGGGGATTCATATCAGTTATTCTCATAGGAGCTGGTGTTGAAGCATCTAGGGAAGTTAGCCTAAAGCGAATTTAATTGGGAAGGGGTACATCATAGTGCCAATCATAAATTATTATATTGGCAACCTCTTCTTTGACATGAGAGGTTCCCTAAATATTATCTTTAACATGTCTTTGACCAACAAGATCTTGATATTTTTAAGTTGGTGCCTTTTGTTGAGAACCTTTATGTTGTTAGGGTGAACATAGAAAAAATAAAGCTATGATTACATTGTCAGTCATTTTTGGGAAATGAGATCAACAATTCAATGCAATAATTGACTTCTTAATGGTTGATGCCCCCAATGATCTGCAATGCCATATTTGATCGTTTACTTTTCAATGTTTTCAAAGTAAGTACCTTCAACCTGTCATATAACAATTGTATTTCTTATAGGAGTGCACAATATCGTTTTATGTAGAAATTTGTTTCAGTTTTAAGGATATTGCTTGGAAGTGGTTGGGAGCATGTATTATAGAGGACATTTACTCTCGCTCTCTTAAGCAATCAAAGAATTCATCATCATTGAAGACGATCTAACTCGCACTCCCTAGGTTACCACATCTTTCGATCCATAATACAAGAAAGAACACCCAAAATTCTCCAAAAAAAAGGTTTTTTAATGTTCTATTTCAGGGATTTTGGGAGTTGACATAAATGTGCATGTCATCCCCCTCGATGTCGACAAGTTGAAGATGATTAAGCGAAAAAATTCACCAAACTGTCGTGGCTTTGGTCTACTGCAAAGTCCACAAGCTATTATAGTTTAGCTTTGTTGTATGATTATGGTACCTAGATCACATTTCTAACTTCATAAGAAAAAAATCAAATGGGAATTGAAGAATTGGCTAAACTTGGTTTTGCCCAAATGATATGCATCCTGTGACTGCTAGAAGATGCCTTTAACATTATTATAAATTGTACATTTGAAATGTCATGTTATTCAACCTTAAAAAAATTACGATGACTTGCTATCAATGATGGAATACATTTTCAAAGATAAAAAAGGTTAACATATTGAAGTATCTATTGATGATTTACTTATCAGAAGTGAAACTTCATCACAAAACATCTTACATCTTCTGGTGATGTTTGCAACTCCCAAGAAATATGATAACATCACAATTCTCTAAAGTGTATTTTTGGAATTAGTTCGAAAACTTTTTTGGGCATCTCACTTCTAAAGGCTAAAAAAGCCCAAACAAAGTTAGAGTGTTTATGAAGATGTTCCCTCCCTCCAAATGCAACTGCTTTTTAACTTTTCCAAGTAAGCTAATCCTCTTCAAGATTTGAGAATTTAAGCCTTTTTTTGTGATAGAAAATAGTCATAAGACAAGTTGCAAAACACCGCGCAAGTGATTTCCGTGAGAAGAAACTTTGCCTTGGGTATCTAAATTTTCATAGAGTAGATGACAATTCTACAGTTGGTCCTCAAGTTGGCTTTACATCATCAAAGTGCAATTTGGTTCTAGCGCATGCCAACAACAAGCTCACATTGGCAAAGATTTAACAAAGAGTGCAGTGAAGTTGAAGTGAAAAGATTATAGGAAATTGTATGTTTGGAAGATTTTGAGGTATTTAAATTGAAGTAGAGACTAGAGAAAATTTACTCTTGAACATCGAGATTTATTCTCTTACTGTTATTTTCCTAAAAAAATTAGTGATTATGTGAATTATGAAATTTGAAGGAATTAAAATTACTAACAAATGAACTTGTGATGCTTATCCTAAAAATCTCAAGGAACTCGTCTTCGGTAATTCAAAATTTTTTGAGCAAGGTTTGATCTTAAAATCAACATTTCATTATTCTATTGGTAGCTGACCAACCTTCCAAGGTGGAAATTCAAATGTTAGACATAGATCAAAATAATAATAAAAAATGAATTTTCCCTAGATCTCAACTTAGAGCATGAGTTTCATTAAGACACAACATATGAACTTAAGGGAGTTAATATTAAATTTTTGAAGTGCTCAATTTATATCTGATTGACATTATATTTTATAGATTATCAACAATTCATTTGACTTTTCATGAGGCAACATTTCTTATTTCATTAATTAGAAGTTATATTGTTTTTTGCCATTTAAAAATTTATATTTCTTTCAAACCACATAGTCAAGGGGTACATCAAATTCTTAATATCTAATACACTAAAAACTAATGTCTTAGAACTTGAACCCTTTTTTGTGACAATATCTGCAATCAGATAGGGTGATATATCTGTTATGGGTGTTGAGTCTTAGAGATGGTCATCCCTCTAAAAATATGCTCAGGTATCAGGTGAGGCCCATCTGAGGCGTCAATTTGTTCAATAAAGATGCATAAAGGATAAATGATTGAGCAAGACTTGGAGCAACATTCAAATATATACTACATATGTTCAAATTTTAAATAGAAATGATTCTAATATTTAGCTTTATAAAATAACATAGTTTGAGGATTTCATATTTAGAGGTTTAGGATTTATATATGGGTCCACTAAAGTAGGATTTTCTTAGAGAAATAATTTAAATGTCGCAAAAGCAGAAGACCAGACTCGGTCATTTTTTATCTTAATTAGTATATCTATTTTGATATTCTTCATTTTTATTATCACTTAGATGATAAACAAAGAATCATAATTTGTTAAGGTATCATAGAATTAACCATTGTCATTCCATCTTCACCAAAAACTTTTGATGTCTCACTTATATTTGTTAGAACACTTGATTTGAGATTCCTTTGAATGGATGAATTTATTATTCCATATCATGATATTGCTAATGGTTGTCTCTTTTTGATTCTTAGACTCTTCACTATATTCTCACGCTTGACTATACTTCTCCTTGAAAAATTCATTCCACTTCCTGGAAGTTTTTTAACTTAAGCTATTGATTGAGATTTCAAACTATTTATGACAGCTGGCAATTCAAAAATCTTTCAATTTGAAATCGCCGATCCCATTGAAAAATTTAAGATGTTGTTGAGTTTTATTTCCTTGGATAATAATGATCTCAAGGGATGTTTTTTTTAAAATAAGTTGTTATTTAACTTCTGAGGCACCATCTTAGGATCTTAACGCCATACTTTTTCATCCTCAATGGAATTGATTAAGTTTTTAAAACTATATTTAGTTTTTATCTAGCCTTATTTCCTTGGAGAATAATGATCAAAACAGATGTGTTTTTCTCNCCTTTCCAAGGTAATTAATTTTTGTTCGGTTTCCCTTCCGCCTCCTATATGTTGATTAAGTTTTTGAACTTCAAGCTTTTAATCCTCTGCAGATCGAAGCTTTTCTCATCGATGTTCTGCGATTTTCCTTTGGTTTGTTACTCTAAGGGTTGCTGGTCCTCGTTCCAATAGAAAAAAATTAAACCGTGAGATTTTTTTAGTTTACTTTGTTTGATTGCTGTTGGATATTTTTTTGACGTTTATACGGCGAGCCTTGGGGATCCCATTGATGATTTAGCTGCTGGTCAATGTTAGGATTTCCTTTGAATTTGTGTAATTTATTATTATTATCATTTATCTTGACTTTTTCCCCCTTCTCTGGTTCTCGGTAAGATAAAAATGTTGGGAATCAAATGAAATATGCGTTATGGATCATTTGATTGTTCTATCCATTCAGATAGGAGTTTAGTTTGATAAGAGAAGTTATTTTGATTAGCTCATGGAGTGGAAAAGAGGGAGTTTAAAATTACAGGTGAAACATTTTTTGCTGTTTGCGTGCTAGCTGACAACAATTAATGATAAAATTCAGATAAGGGCATGCATATAGATCAAATTTCCATTAATTATATATGCGAATCAGGTAGCAAGAAAAGACAGGAGAATGAAGCTGAAATTATGTGCCCTTGGTTTTATTAGATGGGAGAAACAGAGCATGTTATGCATTTATTTTCTTGTCTTCTTTTTAAATTAAAGGAAGATTCCAGGAAGTTATTTCATTTATTTTAGTTAAATTAATCAGACGTGCTTATTTCACAAATATTTCTAATTATTAAATTGGAATGTTGTCATCCGAGCTAAAACAAAATGTGCTATTTTATTTAAAGTTTTATTCTCTGTTTGAATGGATTGTGCATTGCATATAAGATGGAGTTTTTATTTGATAAACGATTCTGTACCTTCCAAATTACCCGAACAAGTCTTTGACAATGTACCCCATGCTCGGCTGGTTGTGTTAATCAAATTATCCTATGATCTTGAACCAGATTCAACAAATTGCTTGACTTAAACAAACTCAGTATGCGTGAAGGTTGAAATCATCCAAAGCTATATGTCTCCTAAAGTGACATCTCATCAAGCTATTTAGATGAAATTCTACTCTTCTCCAAGATTCAACAACCGAAGTCACCAATTCATCTAAACTTTTCTCATAAATATCTCGAGAATTTATTCACAATTACTTACTTATCAATTAGGATTTATTGTCGGAACTCACTTAGAATTATCACCAATAAGGTCATGTAACTTCTACGCAAGTCAAACAAATGGAAGATTACTTGACAAGGATGATCTAGGTGATCCTTGAGTGATACCGTGAACTAATCCTCACATCGAGCCTCCATAAGATCATTGATTTACTAGCTCTTTTATTCGTTTTCATCAACATAGCCTTAGAGCCATTGCATCTACTCTAGTTAGTGATTTAGTGATGAAACATAGCTCCTTAAAAAGAGTGCTTTTGGAATACCTATTCCTCATGGGCCCATGGAGCATTGATCTTAGCTTATGGGTGCATTTTTGTGGGTAGAAATCTCTTAGGCTCAGATTCTTCTCAAATTGAAAGTACACTATCTTATTGTGGAGGAAATAAGATCATATTGCTTGTTTTGAGTTGGCAATTTTCTTCATAGCATTCTTTTGCCCAGTGTTGCTTACTTTTAACCTTAAGGAGGCTCCACCATGAAGGTCTTCACGACATCCTCTAGGGAGTATTTATTCATACTTAAACCTATAGTGACTATTCGTAACTAAATTTGCTAACGTCAACTGATAATTGAAGAATTCACAGACTCTCTAGTTTATGAGGCAATATTTAAAATTATTTCAGAATTATGTAGTTCCTTTTAAATGTTAAGTATTTGATATATGGGATTTGGAGGCAACTATAGCCCAAGCTACATGCACGTTTGATACCAGAGCTCACTTAAACCACAATAGGAAAAACAAATATTATTACTAAAACTCAAATTTGAACTTACAAATAATTAATTGGAATAGGAAATAACAACAATCACGACACCAAAAATTGAAAATAGACAACACAAACACTCAATGAGGGTAGATCCTGGGATGGTGGTAGTGGTTGGTGAAGGTTTGAAAGGTGGCAAGGGGGAGGATAAGATGGTTGGCAAGCAAAATACAACAAGATAGTGATTTTCTCGGGGCTGAACAACAAGTAGACAGCCGGGGGACGATGCGTTTCTGGGTTGATGACATCAAAGGGGAAGGGTGGAAGCGGCGATGGCTGTGAAGAGGACGTGGTTGGAAGCCGGTTAGCGCCTGGTCAGCTGGTGGGGAAGGCTGTGAGGAAGTTTGGTAAGGGCGGTAGTCGATTTGGTAGTATCCCTATTGATATGAGAAGTTGAAAAACTTATTCATATTGAAACAATTGTAGGAATTCGACTTTGTTGATCTTGAGTGTCATCTTGAGACGACGTTAATAGAGGTGCAATAAAATGAGCCTGCCCCAAATTCCTGATTTATATTGTGGGGATTCATATCAGTTATTCTCATAGGAGCTGGTCTACTGCAAAGTCCACAAGCTATTATAGTTTAGCTTTGTCCTATGATTATGGTACCTAGATCACATTTCTAACTTCATAAGAAAAAAATCAAATGGGAATTGAAGAATTGGCTAAACTTGGTTTTGCCCAAATGATATGCATCCCTTGACTGCTAGAAGATGCCTTTAACATTATTATAAATTGTACATTTGAAGATAAAAAAGGTTAACTTATTGAAGTATCTATTGATGATTTACTTATCACAAGTGAAACTTCATCACAAAACATCTTACATCTTCTGGTGATGTTTGCAACTCCCAAGAAATATGATAACATCACAATTCTCTAAAGTGTATTTTTGGAATTAGTTCGAAAACTTTTTTGGGCATCTTACTTCTAAAGGCTAAAAAAGCCCAAACAAAGTTAGAGTGGTTATGAAGATTTTCCCTCCCTCCAAATGCAACTGCTTTTTAACTTTTCCCAAGTAAGCTAATCCTCTTCAAGATTTGAGAATTTAAGCCTTTTTTGTGATAGAAAATAGTCATAAGACAAGTTGCAAAACACCCGCAAGTGATTTCCGAGAGAAGAAACTTTGCCTTGGGCATCTAAATTTTCATAGAGTAGATGACAATTCGACAGTTCGTCCTCAAGTTGGCTTTAGATCATCAAAGTGCAATTTGGTTCTAGCGCATGCCAACAACAAGCTCACATTGGCAAAGGTGTAACAAAGAGTGCAGTGAAGTTGAAGTGAAAAGATTATAGGAAATTGTATGTTTGGAAGATTTTGAGGTATTTAAATTGAAGTAGAGACTAGAGAAAATTCACTCTTGAACATCGAGATTTGTTCTCTTACTGTTATTTCCTAGAAAAATCAGTGATTATGTGAATTCTGAAATTTGAAGGAATTAATATTACTAACAAACGAACTTGTGATGCTTATCCTAAAAATATCAAGGAATTCGTCTTCGGTAATTCAAAATTTTTTGAGTAAGGTTTGATCTTAAAATCAACATTTGATTATTCTATTGGAAGTTGACCAACCTTCCAAGGTGGAAATTCAAAATGTTAGACATAGATCAAAATAATAATAAAAAATGAATTTTCCCTAGATCTCAACTTAGAGCATGAGTTTCATTAAGACACAACATATGAACTGAAGTGAATTAATAGTAAATTTTTTAAGTGCTCAATTTATATCTGATTGACATTATATTTTATAGATTATCAACAATTCATTTGACTTCTCATACGACTACATTTCTTATTTCATTAATCAGAAGTTAATTATTGTTTTTTGCCATTTAAAAATTTATATTTCTTTCAAACCACATAGTCAAGGGGCACATCAAATTCTTAATATCTAATACACTAAAAGCTAATGTCTTAGAACTTGAACCCTTTTTTATGACAATATCTGCAATGAGATAGAGTGATATATCTGTTCTGGGTGTTGAGTCTTAGAGATGTTCATCCTTCTAAAAATATGCTCAGGTATAAGGTGAGGCCCATCTGAGGCGTCAATTTGTTCAATAAAGATGCATAAAGGATAAATGATTGAGCAAGACTTGGAGCAACATTCAAATATATACTACATATGTTCAA
This sequence comes from Phalaenopsis hybrid cultivar, assembly GCA_002079205.1. Classification (NCBI taxonomy): domain Eukaryota; kingdom Viridiplantae; phylum Streptophyta; class Magnoliopsida; order Asparagales; family Orchidaceae; genus Phalaenopsis; species Phalaenopsis hybrid cultivar. The sequence continues at coordinate 297,600 of JXCR01148748.1, read as the reverse complement.
ATTTTAAATAGAAATGATTCTAATATTTAGCTTTATAAAATAACATAGTTTGAGGATTTCATATTTAGAGGTTTAGGATTTATATATGGGTCCACTGAAGTAGGATTTTCTTAGAGAAATAATTTAAATGTGGCAAAAGCAGAAGACCAGACTTGATCATTTTTTATCTTAATTAGTATTTCTACTTTGATCTTCTTCATTTTTATTATCACTTAGATGATAAACAAAGAATCATAATTTGTTAAGGTATCATAGAATTAACCATTGTCATTCCATCTTCAGCAAAAACTTTTGATGTCTCACTTATATTTGTTAGAACACTTGTTTTGAGATTCCTTTGAATGGATGAATTTATTACACCATATCATGATATTGCTAATAGTTGTCTCTTTTTGACTCTTAGACTCTTCACTATATTCTCACGCTTGACTATACTTCTCCTTGAAAAATTCATTCCACTTCCTGGAAGTTTTTTAACTTAAGCTATTGATTGAGATTTCAAACTATTTATGACAGCTGGCAATTCAAAAATCTTGCAATTTGAAATCTCCGATCCCATTGAACAATTTAAGATGTTGTTGAGTTTTATTTCCTTGGATAATAATGATCTCAAGGGATGTTTTTTTCTAGAATAAGCTGTTATTTAACTTCTGAGGCACCATCTTAGGATCTTAACGTCATACTTTTTCATCCTCAATGGAATTGATTAAGTTTTTTAAACTATATTTAGTTCTTATCTAGCCTTATTTCCTTGGAGAATAATGATCAGAAGAGATGTGTTTTTCTCGACGAAGTTGTCATTTAATGCTGGAGACACCCTCTTGACATATTTACTTCCAACTTTCTCATCCTCAATTGATTTGATCAAATTTTGTAACTTTCTTTTTCAAAATGCTGAACTGCTTTGATTTTTGTGTGGAGCTTGTAAAACACTTTCCTATGACATCCATCCGATAAAAAGCTTAGTTGCCATCTCTATGAGCGTGCTTGTACTGTTTCCATATGAAGATCACCAACATTGAGTTCAACAAGTTGCTTGTGAAGCAGACTTGAGTAAATTGTAGGGCTGAGATCCTAAGTAGCTTCCATCAACTCAAATGTCTATAATAGAGCGTCTAATGTTATAGTGAATTTGCATTCCTTAAAAGTTTTTTATTCTGACAGAAAGCAAATCTCTTCTCTCCTTTAGAATAACTATATTGAAAATTATAGGGAGAATGAACAAGTTGTTTCTTGCATTTCCTCTTAGGACTATTCATGTTGGTCATTGTTCTTGTTCACACCGTATTCACTGCAACTTCATGTAAAACAATACAAACTGTAGAAAAGATACTGTCTTCATTACTTTGTTGCGCTCAGCTTGATAGCCTTTCCTCCAAAGGCAAGGGGTACAGCATGAGGAATAGTTATAGTCACAAACATAATAGGATTAGTTGGGACAACATCATATGCAAGCAATAGCAATTTTTTTTGCGACAGTCTTGCTTCAACTCTACTTTCTGAAGATTTCTCTTTGGAGGGAATATTTACCATCATTGGATAAATCAAAATAGTCATCTCACATACTAGTTAATGTCAAGTATCAACAGTTTTATGGGTACTTGTAGAAATTATCCCTCCTACAAAATAGATAATATTCACAAGAATCAAATTTCAAAAAGAAAAAATGTTTAATGTTAAGCGAATGTACTCCAACCTTTCAATATCAGCTTCAATGCATGCTTGTTTGTTTTTTCAACCATGTACTGGCGATATTCTAATACATAATTCTTCATCTCGACAAAATTGGTTATTATCGACCACAAGGAGCACATGTGGGGATGACTTATACTTCAATAAGTTTTTCCAGTCTTGTTATATTCTGCCATCCCTTGATTCACTTCATCATATGCAAGCAATAGCAATTTTTTTTGTGCAACAATCTTGCTTCAACTCCCCTTGCTCTTCAATGATTTCTCTTTGGAGGGAATCTTTTCCATCGTCGGGTTCATAAAATAAATCACCCATAGTAGGGTTATGTCTCACATACTGGCTAATATCAAGTATGAACAGTTTTAAGGGTACTAGCAGGAATGACCCCTCCTACAAAATAGATAAGATTCACAAGAATTTAAATTTCAAAAAGAAAAAAATGCTTAATGTAAAGTGAACGCTCTCAACTTTTCAATTGTAGCTTCAATGCTTGCATGATCATTTTTCAACCACGTACTGGCGACATTCTAATAAATGATTCTTCATCTCTACAAAATTGATCATTGTCGACCACAGGAGCACATGTGGGGATGACTTTTACTTCAAAAAGTTTTGTCAGCTTTGTTATAATGTGCCATCCCTTTACCGGTTTCATGAACAAAAAAAAAATCACTTTCTAACCCTTCGTTTTATTGTATAGGCTCAGAATCTTGGTATATTTGGAAGAAAATAAAATGCATCCTTCCTTGAAGGCATTTATGCTGAATATATACATTGCCTCATGCTCCTAAACAAAGGCAATGAAGGAGAATATGCTAGCAATGGAATTCAACATAATATTTGTTAGGATCAAACCATAAAAATTAAGGATATCCATAATTTCCATACATACATGAACTCATAGTTCGAGGTGAAACTAATCATGATATAAGCACTACTTATCATCATAATGCAAGTTGGAATACTCATTTGCCTCTGTATCTCTAATTGCGTAGTCTTTATCATATTTAAATATAACCTTATCGAAGAGCTTTATATCGCGCTGAGTTATAAATGAAGTAAAATTTAAATTCGCCCTTACAAAGGCATCATAACTCTTGATTAATGCAAGCACATGAGAACAAAATATTGGGAAAAGAATTTCTTTAGTCATGCAGACCATATTTATAGAAAAATCTCAAATTCATTAAATCATTTTGGTCGCATCCATGGGCCACTTGTCACTTTAAACCTTGAATAAAAAATCCAAAAGCGATATGTTTTTTATTAGTAATTGAAGATAATTTTATCATTTTGAGAAGTTAAATGATGTACTATCCTTTGATCTAGTCAAACATTAGAAAAGCACTGACTTTTTCTTAAAGCAGATAACTTCAAATAATGAGCAAATTCATGTAATATGGCCAATGACAAAAATAATAGAACAACAAAGTAAGATCTAAACTTAAAATTTATTTTTATAGTAGATAGAAGCAACTAGATAAGAAGATATATTCTTATTAAGTTACAGAGATTACAACAAATTACATGAATGAAGAAATGGAAAAACTTAGAAATGAAGTTCTCATGAGTTTCTTTTATGCTAGGCACATCTAAATGGTGAATTCTCTTAAGGTTGTTTTGAAGAAGCAGTCATATTTCCAAACTCATCTTGCAAAGGCATCTCAATTCCTACAAACAAAAACGGGCTGTTGGATTCAAACTAGTCTCTTGAGAAATCAAATGACATCAAATAAACTTTCTACCCATTAGGATCCTGTGTGATTGAGAAGATTCAGTATGTTTCTTCATCAAGATGATTTCCATCAATCTTCTTTTGCATTTATCTCGCCATCAAACAAAATGGTAGGGTGACTAATCGATACTTCAAGCTTTTCTTTGTTGCTGTTAAACCGTATTCTCAGTTTGCCAAGGTTTTTTCTTATTACCTGTTTAATAATTCTTGTCTTCTGGCCTCTGCATGAGCTTAAATGGAAGTTACAATATTCTTCAACAAGAAAATATCAACTTGTAATTCTTCAATTCTCCCAGTTGAGATTGCTTCTCCAATGTCATCCCCTAGGTTAACAAAAGAAGAGCTAGCTGCCTTAGAAATTTTGACAGTATGTTCCCAGATTCACTAGTTGCCATTAGCGACAACTCTTAAAGCTTGATCTTGATCATTAACATGACTAGAAGTATCCATTTCCCTCGACTTGAATATTCTTTAATAATTCATCTCTTATGGTGACTTCTTTACTGACAAATTTACTAACATTTCTCTTAGAAATTCAATCCGTGACAATGCTTTTTTTACTTATATTTTTTTTCAATGTCTCGAGTCTTTTTGGCTGAACCTTTTGTAAAGTCACATATGGAATAGAACTCTTGAAAGCTACATAATAAATAAATTGCTTGAGAATCAATGAGTTGTCTTGAGGTTCTTCAATTTTTTACTCCGGAAACCATGACAAATTGGGTGCTGATTAATTGTCATCCCTTAGTTGTTCCCAGAAGTACGCTTATTGAAAATCGAATGGCAGCATCTCCAGTTCCAGTACAGGGTAACTTGGCCTCTTTAGCTATAGCCTATAGGGGCAACAATATTCTTTGAAGCAATATTCTCAACAACGCCTCAAACAACCTTCTTATTGACTTTTTTCACAATAAGATTTCAAGATTAATCTATTTTAGTTTAGAGAGACTAGTAGTAGCCTCATGGACCCTTGGTTAATTGCATGTTGTTGATCAATGACCGCTTTAGTCTCCTTTGTTGGCTGTATCTATAAGTTTTCTTAAGATGCGGCTTTCAGTAACGTTTTTTTCATATAATTTTCATGTTTATGAGACTTCCTTTTCATCATTTTTAAAGTGCATGCCAATAATTTTTTGCCCCAGAGCTTTAGTCAAGCTTTTTCATCTTGGCAGATCATAAATAACTATGACATATGCAAAGAAAGATGAACAAATGCCAGAGAACCTTGAAAAAAAATTGATAGGAAAATATTTATAGCCTCATTTGATGTTGATGTGTCTGATATGAATAACTAAATCTATGTGATCAACACATTCAATGGCAACACATTCAATGTGCCAATCTGCTGAAGCTAAGTTAGATTTTAAAATTTTGTTCTCTTATTCTTTTCAACTTCTTAAAAATAGACCAGAGAATCATTCCTATATTAGTATAGGTTAAGTTATTAAGCTATCTTATGAACTTGAACAGGGTTTAACAAGCCACCAGTTTTAAAATAACTTGATACTTGCCAACTTAAAGTTGCCCAAAATTATAATTCACCTAAAGTCTCTTCTCATTACGTCACCCAGATAAGGTTCTACTTATCTCCAGAGTTTTACACATTGGAGTCACCAACTCACCTTTCATGAAAATCTTGACTACTTGTTCAGTAGTACGCGCTGGACAATCAAGAGCTAAAACTCAATTAGGGTTCTTGGTTGCTGAATTCACCTTTAGAATTTGTCCCCTTGAAGTCACTCTCAATTGGCACTAGAAGTTGCCCGATTCCTAGACAACTATTAGCCAATCAGATCTGTCCATTCCACAACGTACTTCATTAAGATTTTCTACATAAAATTCCTTATTTTTTTTAAGCACTACTGACCGTTACCATAAACATATCAATAGGAGGTCATAGTTTGAGGTCTTTATACAATCTTGTCTCATCGGTCTTTTACTCTATTCTGAAGTATAAGAAGCTCCCAGGGCTTCCTTCTCTCCTCTTCCCCATGGTTGCTTGAATCATGATTGATAGAAAGTTGCTGGTATCGCTGAAGGAAAAAATTAGATTCAACAAACAAGGGTAGCAAGAAACAAGGCAATTTCCGCATAAATTTTAATGTTATTCAGAGGAATTTGAGGTGTATTTATTTATTTATTTTTGTCTGCAGGTATGGAAATTGTTGATGAGAGAATATCATGTTGCACTGCTTAGAGGGGTTCAAGCACTTTTTTGCTGTGCTATTGAAGTGCTGTGATATTGATTTGCAAAAGCAGACTAAGGGCTTACAAGATCCTGAGATTTTAGCGAGAGAGACAGTGTGTATGTTGCGTAACAAGCCTCCAGATTCTAATTTACTAATAAAATAATAATAGATTGATTATGAAGAAAAAAATTACCCTCTCTTTCTAAGTTGTTACAAGTATTGAATAGAGCCTATAGGTAATATATCTGACCCTAATTTTTTTTCCTTGTGTTTTCTGCAGTCAGTGTAAGCGAAATAGAAGCACTTTATGAGCTCTTTAAAAAGATTAGCAGTGCTGTTATTGATGATGGATTGATCAACAAGGTAATAATCTTTCTTTAATTCAAAATATTCATCCTACTGCATTCTGGAACTATGTTAATTAACTTTGTTTTAATAATTAAATTATATTGGCTCAAGTAAATAAAATGAAATGCATATTCAATTTAATGCCGTTTTATTCGTACTGTTTAACTGGCATATTTATTTTAGATATAGGACATTCGATAACATATAGGGAGCAATGTTATCTTTAACTAATGTGTCCCTGCCATGTTATCTTATTAATCTTATCATGGCTAAAATATTATTTTTCTTTTTTTCTTTCTTTTTTACTGCAGGAAGAGTTTCAACTAGCTCTTTTCAAAACCATTAAAAAAGAGAGTTTGTTTGCTGATCGGGTATTTCAAAATTTTCCGGCTGGTTGAATTTAATTTACAAACTTACCAATAATTGCATGAATTACTGGGAAGTTTTTTATGTTATAAGCACATCAGTAGTTGCATGAGTTACTGGACTTCAACTTTAATTTTTTTATTTTTCATACTTAAGTGTGTGAGTTTGGTTGTTTAGATTGTTATTTGTAAATAATGAGTTTTGAGTTGTTGCAGCATTTTGTCTTAATTTTTATTTTGAGATCATGGTTTTGTGTTGTAGAAAGTTCCTCCTTTCAAATTTAGGGATATGGCGTCTATCAACCTCACATAGACCCTGTTGGTGGGATCATTATGCATTAAGCTGGCCCTTTTTTTTCCTTTCTATTGCTTCATTGACTGTTTGAGATAATATCGCAGTAGTTCGATATCCCATCCCTGTACTGAATAAAATGAAGGGCTGTCCCAATAATTCAATGCCACCCTACTCGTAAATCAACCATGACAGCAGTAGTAGATTGTGATACAGCTTTTGATGGGAAAATCTTTCTTTTTCATAATTACCATAACATAATAGTCCCCGTTTTTCTTTTCTGTGGCAAATTTCATGGGGATGCATGTTATATTGCATTGTTCTTTAAATTACACTCTAAGTTAGATAATGAATGCTACTTATTGTTTTTGATGATTTTCTTTGAATTGAGTTTTACTTGATTTCTGAAGTTTCGAAATGTCAATTTCCCTAGAGATTTTTTAGGAGGCCTAGAGATTAGATAGACCTCTATTTGTTTGATTCCTGGGACAAGCATGTAGTAATGACATTGATAATCAGTAATTTATAGTAGTTGACATATTATAATGTGAAACAAGCTACACTAGAGGGGTTCATGGTAATCCCATTACCATTTTAAAATGCATGACCCTCGGTGGAGCCCGATCCGTGACGAGGGCGTCACGTGATTGGGTGGAGGAGAATGTCATGGACAAATAGTCCCACATCGGCTAGGTGTAGAGCCGAAAAACAGTATTTAAGTTTTGGGCTGCCCACCACCCATAAGAGCTCTTTTAGGAGGTGACAAGTGGTATCAGAGCAGATAACTGTCTGCCAGGTGTGTGGACTCTCCATGGTCTAGTGGGACCCTCGGTGGAGCCGATCCGTGATGAGGGCGTCACGTGCTTGGGTGGAGGAGAATGTCACAGACAAATAGTCCCACATCGGGTAGGTGTAGGGTCGAAAAACAGTATTTAAGTCCTGGGCTGCCCACCACCCACAAGGGCTCTTTTGGGAGGTGATATATATATATATATGTATGCACACCTTTAAGTTTAGGGGTATTGAGGTATGTAAGCTTCATGCCTGCACACCAAAGCAAGCCTGTGAGTGGGCTAGTTAAATCAATCTTTATTCTCGAGAGAGAGATCATGTTGATCCGAGAAGGAGTGGCTATAAGATGGCCAACTACCATTCGCATGCAGAATCTTTCAATGTCATAGGCTATAATGGGGCTAGCTGTTATTTGTGTGCAATTTATCTCCACGTCGTAAAAAGATTATAGAAAGAAAGCCCGCTTTTGGCTTCTCTGGCTTGTTCTTCAATATACATGCCCATTGCATTGCTGCACTGGATTATACTAAACCCAATCGAGGTTTGATTTCCTTCTTTTCAAAGGTGGAAGGGGAGGATTCATTAGGAGCACTTANCTGTGTGATTGAGAAGATTCAGTATGTTTCTTCATCAAGATGATTTCCATCAATCTTCTTTTGCATTTATCTCGCCATCAAACAAAATGGTAGGGTGACTAATCGATACTTCAAGCTTTTCTTTGTTGCTGTTAAACCGTATTCTCAGTTTGCCAAGGTTTTTTCTTATTACCTGTTTAATAATTCTTGTCTTCTGGCCTCTGCATGAGCTTAAATGGAAGTTACAATATTCTTCAACAAGAAAATATCAACTTGTAATTCTTCAATTCTCCCAGTTGAGATTGCTTCTCCAATGTCATCCCCTAGGTTAACAAAAGAAGAGCTAGCTGCCTTAGAAATTTTGACAGTATGTTCCCAGATTCACTAGTTGCCATTAGCGACAACTCTTAAAGCTTGATCTTGATCATTAACATGACTAGAAGTATCCATTTCCCTCGACTTGAATATTCTTTAATAATTCATCTCTTATGGTGACTTCTTTACTGACAAATTTACTAACATTTCTCTTAGAAATTCAATCCGTGACAATGCTTTTTTTACTTATATTTTTTTTCAATGTCTCGAGTCTTTTTGGCTGAACCTTTTGTAAAGTCACATATGGAATAGAACTCTTGAAAGCTACATAATAAATAAATTGCTTGAGAATCAATGAGTTGTCTTGAGGATCTTCAATTTTTTACTCTGGAAACCATGACAAATTGGGTGGTGATTAATTGTCATCCCTTAGTTGTTCCCAGAAGTACGCTTATTGAAAATCGAATGGCAGCATCTCCAGTTCCAGTACAGGGTAACTTGGCCTCTTTAGCTATAGCCTATAGGGGCAACAATATTCTTTGAAGCAATATTCTCAACAACGCCTCAAACAACCTTCTTATTGACTTTTTTCACAATAAGATTTCAAGATTAATCTATTTTAGTTTAGAGAGACTAGTAGTAGCCTCATGGACCCTTGGTTAATTGCATGTTGTTGATCAATGACCGCTTTAGTCTCCTTTGTTGGCTGTATCTATAAGTTTTCTTAAGATGCGGCTTTCAGTAACGTTTTTTTCATATAATTTTCATGTTTATGAGACTTCCTTTTCATCATTTTTAAAGTGCATGCCAATAATTTTTTGCCCCAGAGCTTTAGTCAAGCTTTTTCATCTTGGCAGATCATAAATAACTATGACATATGCAAAGAAAGATGAACAAATGCCAGAGAACCTTGAAAAAAAATTGATAGGAAAATATTTATAGCCTCATTTGATGTTGATGTGTCTGATATGAATAACTAAATCTATGTGATCAACACATTCAATGGCAACACATTCAATGTGCCAATCTGCTGAAGCTAAGTTAGATTTTAAAATTTTGTTCTCTTATTCTTTTCAACTTCTTAAAAATAGACCAGAGAATCATTCCTATATTAGTATAGGTCAAGTTATTAAGCTATCTTATGAACTTGAACAGGGTTTAACAAGCCACCAGTTTTAAAATAACTTGATACTTGCCAACTTAAAGTTGCCCAAAATTATAATTCACCTAAAGTCTCTTCTCATTACGTCACCCAGATAAGGTTCTACTTATCTCCAGAGTTTTACACATTGGAGTCACCAACTCACCTTTCATGAAAATCTTGACTACTTGTTCAGTAGTACGCGCTGGACAATCAAGAGCTAAAACTCAATTAGGGTTCTTGGTTGCTGAATTCACCTTTAGAATTTGTCCCCTTGAAGTCACTCTCAATTGGCACTAGAAGTTGCCCGATTCCTAGACAACTATTAGCCAATCAGATCTGTCCATTCCACAACGTACTTCATTAAGATTTTCTACATAAAATTCCTTATTTTTTTTAAGCACTACTGACCGTTACCATAAACATATCAATAGGAGGTCATAGTTTGAGGTCTTTATACAATCTTGTCTCATCGGTCTTTTACTCTATTCTGAAGTATAAGAAGCTCCCAGGGCTTCCTTCTCTCCTCTTCCCCATGGTTGCTTGAATCATGATTGATAGAAAGTTGCTGGTATCGCTGAAGGAAAAAATTAGATTCAACAAACAAGGGTAGCAAGAAACAAGGCAATTTCCGNCACACACACACACACACACACACACACACACAGAGAGAGAGAGAGAGAGAGAGAGAGAGAGAGAGAGAGAGATATAAGAGTCCTATGACCATCACTCCCAAGTCCTATGACCTGTGAAAGAAGATCCTTACCAACAATCTATATCCCAATATTTTTTATAGTTATGTTGTTCTCCTGTTGTTCGATTATGAGAGATGCCAACAACTATTGATGCCTAGCTTTTCTCCCTAACATATCCTTTTTTCTTAGGGTGGTTTCGCAAGCTGACGTTGCTAAATTAGATGAACATCACACGAAAACCTCATCCATTGGTCAACATCTTGTCATTCATTTTATTAATTCAAGCCACAAGGCTTAAATAAACGAGTTTATTTATTTATTATTATATGGAGAACACTATTAAAAAGTGATATTTTCAGATACCATATACAATACATATTTGGTATAAAAAAAATTATTATTTTAATTAATCCCTTTGTTTTGCATCATAAAAGCAAGACGATTAAATACCATTTAACTTTACTATTTTTTAACTTTGAAGTAGTTTTTCTTTGGGACATTTATATACATACCACCCAATTCATATGTATTTGTATGTCTAACCTTTAAACTTTGCTTTTTTACATCATAAATTATGATTAAATGTAAGATGTGTAAATACATAAGAATTGATTGGTATGTATGTAAATCTTTATTGATTTATTTTTTTTTAGGATATTTGATCAACATTCCATATGTTAGGCCTTGCACCTGGGACCATTTTGTTGAAGAACAAATATTACGTCCGGACTCTGAACGTAGAGATATGTTCGTATTCCAATGAAATCACGCCACGTGCTGGAAACAAAAAAAAATACAAAAAAATCGTTTTAACATAGAGAAATATTCCTCTTGTATTATTCTGCATTATTCAAATATTATTGTAATGATATTTATGCATTATTGTGTTTTGAGAATATTCTCCATACTATAATAACACAATAACACATCAATACAACAACGATAACACCTGAATAAAGTGAAATAACACTGGAGGAATATTCCTTGCGTTATCGGGTCATATCAGCTTTACATAGAGGTGATTCATTGGACTCTAAACGTATCTCTACATCCGGAGTCCGAAGATAATAATTTTCCTTAGTTGAAACCCTATACTCTCAACAAACATACTAAGCTGTTTTGTATAATTTGAAGTACTTCTAAGACTAATATCATTGAAAAAAAAAAAATCTTCAAACTATTTATTATTTACCTCAATAAATAAATAAATAAATAAATATATATGCATATAAGACGGGCCTTCATATAAATCCACTAATTCAGGAGATTCCATGATTATATCAATCAAATATTTTTTAAGTATTAGTATTATTATTATAATTAAAACCTGTTTATTAACTGACAAAAAATCAACAGTATTATGGAGGCCTTTTAGTCAAGGGAGAAGAAACGAGAGCAGCCAGTGAACCAACAGCGGCCATTTGCAGAATCTTCGTTAAAAAGGTCTCTTTTCGAAACTATTCAGGCGATGCCAAGTGTCAAAGTATCTTCGTCTCCAGCTAGGGCGCTTCTCTCTCACAGATCTCGCCGTTGTTTATCGAAGTCGCGAGAAATCGCTCTTTCGTCAAGGCTCTCTGCTGGGGATTCAGGATCGATTGAACTGGAGTAGACGGAGATTTCGGGACGGTGATCAGCCGTCTCGAGCCGATCTCCTCGGATAACGTTCCAGTGTAAAGAATCTTCGTACTTCCTTCTTGTTTTTATGTGCTTGATTTATTGAATTCATGTTGCTTGATTCTTTCCCAGATGCGATTCTGGCATCTGGGTGTCGCGATTTGTCGTGTTCAGGTTTTTGCATGGAAGTTGGATTTGAAAACAAATTGTTCAATTGGATTTTGATGGAAACTTTGCAATTTATAGTCTTAATCTGTCTTGCTTGTTTTGGCCTGTTTTTGTTTCAAGAGTTACCCTCTTGGAGATTTTCTCCGACTTTTGTAGCGATTAGTTGAATGTTTAAGATCATATTGGATAGAATTTTTGTTGAAATGTACTAATCATATATTAAATATGCGCTTCTCGTTTTCGATTTTGTTCGATGGTGGATTGTTCTTCTTTGCCGCAATCCTTGGCAGCATTGAAGGCTCCGTGGCTTCTCGTAGGAGAGGAATAGGTGAAGATCGAGCCTGCTGGATTTTAGTATATAAATTTATGGTATTTTGATTTTGGTAGATTCGTTGAATCTTGTGGACTTTTTACTTGTAAAGCTAAGCCCGTGACTCACACCCTGCTTTGTTGGTTGGCCATTATTCCTTCCACTACAGTAGTTGATTCACTTTTTGCCGCATGTGATCTTTCTGAGGACCAGCTGTTTCATTGATGGCGTTTGGTTTTATCATTGATCTGATTCATTCTAAATACTTGTATACAGCCTTCCCTGGGTTTTATGTCTTAGTAATAAAATTGGTATTATTCTCTGTATTTGTTACCTATTTGCTTCTCCATTTTGTATATCTGTAGAAAACCTTCAGAAGCGGTGTATCCATCTTCCTAAATCACTTATTGTTTATATCAAAATTTTCTTTTGTATTGTGCTCAAATCTGCTCCCCTTTCTTTGTTTCATATGATTTCTTCTGATAATCCCACTTTAAAATTATCACATGCTAATTAATTTTTTTTTCTTTGGTTTATTGTATTTCAAGTTAAGTTACTTCAAGGAGTTTAAGGAATATGGGTTGCTTTATATCTACCCCGAAAGATGCAGTTGCGTATAGAAGAAGACCTGGAAAGCTTGGGGAGGTGGCTGTATATGTGCCCGGATTGCGAATTCCCAAAAGTATTGATTTTTATCAGCCTCTTAGTGATAGCATATCAACTGGTTTGATAGAGCAGCTATCAGCTCTGAAAACTCGAGTAGTTGTCATGGCTGCACAGGAAGCACCGATTGAGACAAAACATTTTCGGAAAACTGCTACACAACATGGCATGCTGCCTTCTACAATGAATTTTCTGTTTTAATTCTCTAATTTACGAGAAAGTTTATTATGTTTTTGATAATTGCAGGAGGTTCTACAATAGCTGACCTTTTGCAGGCTCTTGAAGACTATTTGCCAGTCCTGCTGGGGTTGGCAATTGATGGTAATTTCATTATTGCACTTATACTACTGGTCATATTGTTTCCAGCCCCTGACAGTTAAATGATCTGTAAATTACAGGAAGTGAGCTCAAATATAAGGTGCAGTTTGTATGGATCAATCAGGAAGATGATGCGGAGGTGGAACAAGCTATCTTTGTTATGATGATTTTATGGGGTTTAAGCTTTTTTTATTTTAATAAAGGAACCAGTTTGATCACTGATACTGATTTTTTGCTTGTACAGGAAACAGCCATGTCAGATGTTTCCTATGAGATATTATCCATCCTTCACTTAATGGCTACACTATGCCTTTCTGAGGCCAACCTTTTACTTCTTCCTAAAGCACCTGTTGATGTTTCTCAGGCAAGAACTTCTGAAGGTGTGTACTGTATATTTACTGTTACATTTGTTATGGCAATATTTTGTTGCAGGAAGCTAAATATATCTTACAACCACTCATTTAGCTTGTCGGTTCAATATAAATAAGCTACTTTTATGTAAAGAGAAATGAGTAAAGTTCCAAAATAGTCCCATGACTGTTTACGTGGAGCCATTTTAGTCTCTGAGTCTATAAACGTGGCAATTAATTTCCAAAATCTTTAAATTGGGGCTAAAAATAGTACTCCATGGAGATTTTTTCAACCCATATGAAAGAGTACGGGAACTAAATTGGTACTTTATAGACTGAGACTAAAATGACGAACCCCCGCCAAATGACTATTTTGTAAAAGTTTTAATATTTCTCTGACACTCTGGCACCACCAGCATTTTCTGATTCGTTGTTCTCACATCATAGAGAGTAGACGTGCAGCAATTGAAATTCTGTTGAGGGCTGCTGGTTATTTGGAATTTGCTGCCCAGCATGCGCTTGCACAGATCCATCTCGAAAAAAGGTTAGAGATATCATCACTAGCTAGTTCTATAGTTTTAAATTATTTGAATTTATTTATTTGTGAAGAATTCATTTAGTATGAAGTGTGGGATGGCATATGTTTTGCCATTGTTTTAATTTATGTTTCAATTTTGTAAATTCCGTAACTTTTTGCTACTTCCATATAACATAGGAGGGATCTGCCTATAGACCTAGCAGAAGGAAAGCTGCGAGCTCTCTGCATGCAAGCATTGGCTCAGGTAAATTTCATTCTTCAGCTGTTTAAAGTTCACCTATAAATTACATCGCGTCTGCAATCTGCCAAAACTCTCTTGTTTTTGTTTAATAATGAATTAAATCATTTGCTAATGGTTGTTTCTGTTAGCATTAGATGGAAATAATCTCATTTATCAAAAAAATAAATTCATGACCAATTTTGATGCTGAAAAGTATTAACTTTGATATCTAATGACGAGGTAAGTGAAAATGGATTATGTTGCATTTCTCCTATAGATACACGTTGAAGTAAAAATAAAGATTAGTGCTTATCTTTAGGTCTTTATGAGGGCGTTCTTTAGGAGGAGGACATGTATGCACTCGGAAAGAAGGCAATTGCAATACTATGCAGATATTCAAATAAAAAAATTTACATGAGAAACATAGATAGAGTGGTCATTCATAGTTTGAACCAGAATACACAAGAAACAGGATTCTGTCACTGATTGGAAATTAATTTCATATTTGTTTAAAAAATTGGTCATGAAATATATCTTCCTCCCATGATAGATCTAAACATTGTAGGGTACCTTTAGTCATCATGATATGTGAAATCATTATGCAACGATGGAAACTAAAGGGACATATGGCTCATTTAGTGGCATGCTTTGCAAGTTGTGAAATATGTATCATAGATAATTAAATGTAGCTTGATACCTAATTTTTAGTCTGTTGATTGCAACCTTTTTGTTTCTTAAGTTGGGATGAAATTTCAATTCAGTTTTGAAAGAGAATAGAACCAAAATAATTTCCCACCCATTTGTGTGGTGCCATTTTAGTCCCGAACTTTATAATTCCTTGGACTCTTAAAATATGAGCTAAAATAGCCTTGCCATTAAAATTAAGGGAAATAAAGTAAAAGTTGATTGATGGTATTAACATTGAGGATATTTTAGGAATTTCCATTTTGAATATTTCATAAAATTATTTGGGATATGATTGATTTGGAATATTTTCATTATCTCATACTTTATTTTAGATACATTGTGATGAAATTAATATATATTAAATATATAAATTTTAATAATTATTATTGATAAGTTTCCTACAAAAAAAGTTTTTTATTAGGTTTGCATAAAATTTAAAATGTAATATTTTAAAACTACCCTTATTTTAACACCACTCTTTAACTACAACTTCAATTTCCATTACTCTTAATGGTGGGTTCATTTTGACTCATATTTTAAATGTTTAAGAGATTAAACTTGACCTTTTTATAGTTTGAGATTAAAATGGCCCCATCCTCACAAATATTCAGATGACTATTTTGGTTATTATCTAATTTTTTATAGCATGGCACTCAATTTTAGCTGGATGTTACAACAGGACAGGAAATCGGGCCTGGAATTTTTTGTTGCTCCACAGCCCAAAATAAAGCTTTCAAATTATCTTTTATTCATGATTTTAGTTCTAAATTACTTTGAAATGGAGGATATTAATTGTGAAGCGACTTGTGAATTAGTCTTATTATTCAAACATTCTATAACCTTTTTAATTTCTTTTGATGATTAGAAATTTGTAAACCAGTTCAGAATGTTATTCTTAAAATATCTCAGCACTTCATTGTAGTTACTTGAAAAGCTAACATTAGAGTTAAACTATTGGAATACATTCAAGATTGATTTTAGTACGAGCTTCAGGTTTATGCTTGCTTTGTTTGCTTGCATGAAAATAACAATGGACTCCAGCTATCAGTTAAGATAAGGAACTCGTGAATTTTAGTTTCTGATGTATTTGGTTCCTTAGTCAAGACCCTTGGGTATTATGGCTACCTCTCAAGTTATATAGGTGCAAAAAGTCATTGGTTAAGATTACTATTTGTGCAATCATCTAACTTCTTTAAATAACATTTCATATTTCTTATACAAGAAATTATTTAAATCGAAAAAGAATTAATTTGCATGCCTAACTTTATAATTGGAGTATGGTCATTGACCTTGATTTTAGAAGAAATAATTGCTAAAATATCTAATATGCATTCATAACATGAGCTTAAATAGGGTATTACAATGTTTTATAAATAAACACATAAACTTCTTTAATACTCTTTTTACCAAAAAACCCTAAATAAGGTCCAATTCTCAACAGTCCCCCTCAAGATGGACAAAAGATATCCACTAAGCCTATCTTGTCACATAACCTAGACAAATCTAATGAACCAAGTCTTTTAGTGAGGCAGTTAGCCACTTGTTCTTCAGTGGTACATGACTTGGCTCCGTAGCCCGTTAATCAGCTTTTCCTTGATGAAGAATTTATCAATATCCACATACTTGGTTTTATCGTGTTGCACCTAGTTGTTGGCAATGCTGATTGTTGACTTGTTGCCGCACCACAACTTCATTTGTGCTTTTTGGTTCACCTTGAGCTCGACCAACAAGGCTCTCAGCCAAATCATCTCGGTAACTTCTAAGGCCATGGCCTTGTACCGTGCCTCTATTGTTGACCTCACTACTACACACTATTTCTTGCTCTTCCAAGAGATCAAGTTGTCCCCTACGAACATGTAGTATTCTGAGGTGAATCTTTTGTCATCTGAACAACTTTCCCAGCCAACATCACAAAACCCTTCATTTGTCATGCCCATTCTTTCTGAAGTTCAACCTCTTCTCTAGTGCATTCTTCAGGTACCTCAGAATCTGATACACTACATCCATATGACCCTTCTTTGGATCATGCATGTATTAACTCACCACACTCATTGCAAAAGAGATGCTGGGTCGAGTGTGACACAAATAGATTAGACGATTAACCAATCTGGTACCTCTCAAGATCAACCGATTCCGTTGCCTATGCATTAAACTTGGCCTTCTAGTTGATTGAAAAGACTGTAAGTTTGCACCCTAGCATGTTTGTTACTGTGAGGAGATCTAATACTTTCTTTGGGATAAAACCATCCTCTCAAGTCCACGAGCCACTTTAATTGCAAGGAAGTATTCGAACTATCCAAGATCATTCACCCCATATTCATTGCCAATCCTACCTTTAGTTGGACAATCTTTACCACACATTCATTAGTGACAATGGTGTCATCAACATACACAACAAGTATAGTGGTGTGACCTTGTTGTTGTCGAAAGAACAACGTATGGTCTGCATGGATCTGCTGATATCACATGCCCATCATAGTCTTCTATACTTGTCAAACTAGGCTCGAGGAGACTGCTTCAAGCCATGCAGTGACTTTCTGAGCATACACACCTTACCCACTGTCTAGACTATACTGAATCCTAGTGGTATTTTCATATATACTTCCTTTAGTAACTCACCATGAAAAAATGCATTCTTCACATCGAATTGTTGTAACCTCCACCCACCATTCATTGTAAGATAAACTAGTGTCCTCACTATGCTCATCTTACTACTGGTGCAAAAATTTCATCAAAATCAATGTCATATATCTGATTGTAACCTTTCGCCACCAGTAATGTCTTCCACCGCTCCACCTTTCATTCTGGAGTTTACTTTACTGTGAAGATCTATTTACACCCAACTGTTTTTTTCCCCCGCTAATTGTGGCACTATCTCACATGTTCGAATTTTGTCGAGAGCCCTAAGTTCTTAATGCATAGCTACTTTCCACTTGAGATCCTTCTTAGCAACTTGCCAACACTTGGGTATAGAAACAATTTCCAAAGAAGCAATTAATACTCAATATAAATGTGATATGTTAGAATATAAAATAAAGTTAACAATGTCATGCTCATACCCAAAACGATTGGGAGGTTGTCCCGCATGGCGAAAAGAGATCCTCCTCAAAGCTTTGGGGGGGGGGGGATTCAGGAGAAGGAAGAATAATATCACCTGCGAGTTTTGAGTTGGAGGCAAATTGTGTAGGTTTCTCGAGAGTCGAGCAATACTGGGACAAGGAATTAGCCGACACAGGTGGCATTGTAGACATCGTTCCCTCATTTTGCTTCCTTCTATGTGTATACACCCTTAGCTCACCTTTAGCCTGAATTCCACCACCTCCGGGTTCACTCTCATTTCCCTGTTCCTTAACAGATTCCTCATACATCATAGGACAAGACATTGCTCTCATGTGTACCACTTTCTCACTATTGCTACTCACCTAGGCTTGCCTCATATCTCCACCATCTGGCGATTCACCGAAGGGTGAGGCCACCTCCTGGGTGTAGTACGGTTTAAATTTTCTAAATGACACATCCATGCTCACAAACAATTTCTTCTCTATTAGGCTCTTGCAGACATACATCTTCTAGATAACAGAATAACCTATGAACACATATTTCACAACTCTACGATCCAGCTTCCCTACTGATGATCTGTTTTCCTTCACAAAATATAGACATCCAAATACCTTTAATCGGAGGATTCCATTTTTATCTCTTTGAACATCTGACAATGAGACTTCCAATCCAACACTTTCGATGAAATTATATTGATCAATTGAGAAGTTGTCAAAATTATTTGCCCCTATAAGTGCTTTGGGACATTTATTGTGATTGTCATGCTTATGGTAACCTTTAGAAGGTGTTTATTCTTCATCTTTGCTATATCACTTGTGTCGGTGTATGTGAACTTGGTTTGATGCTCTATGCCTAGGGCTGACAAGTATTTTCAAATATTTTGTTGGTATACACTGTCCCATTATTAGAGCTTAATACTTTTAATACTGCATCATATTGTGTTTGGATTGTCTTATGAAAGTTTTTAAAGCAAGCAAACACATCACGTTTATTTTTCAGCAAATATGATCAAGTAACTTGAGAAAATAATCAATAAATGTCACAAACTATCGATAACTATTCATAGAACTTGTAGAGAAAGATTTCCAAACATCAAAATGGATCAAGTCAAAACACAAGAACTATTCCTAGAATTGATATAAGAGCTCCTAGTAAGCTTGCCAAACTCACAAGGATCACAAAAAAGCTTTTGCTTATTTGCCTTTTCATATAAAGAATGATACAACCGTCTCAATAAATTAAAATAAGGGTGTCTCATGCGTGTGTGATGTAGCAACAACACATTCTCCAGACTCTTCCCAGACCGTAAATTTCAGGGCTGAGTCCATCCACTTGATCAAAGTACCAGAGTTTACTATGCCAGATTCCAGACTCAAGTGTCTGGCCTGTCCCTCTTTTTTGGAAGATCACCTTAGAGATATCAAAATAAACAACACATTTTAGTTGAAGAATAACGACATTAATGGCTGAAAGGTTTACAAGAAAAGAAGAAGCATGCAAACATTAGACAAAATCATATAATTAGTACCCCTCACTGTACCTTTACAAAACTACATATTGCACTGTACCATCAACAGTCAGGATGCTCTCTAGTACTGCTAGGGGAGTATAAAAAAAGTACTCTCTAATAGTACTTATCATATGTCGAGATGCACCATAATCTACTCTATTATGATGGTCCTGTTTGGAAATAGAGACGAGAATGTGTATTGCAAATATCTTTGTCAGAATGAACACAAGTGACACGACTGGGTTGAACCATCCTCAACCCCATCTCTTGCTGCTTTCTGCTTCATCTTTAACAAGTTCAAACACTCATGATTCTTATTGGTAAAAACAACACATATCCTTCCCTGCTCTGCTACCATTAGATTTGCTCAATAGGCCCCTTTTTCCACCTTTTTAATCACCACGACCACGGCCTCCACCCTATCCACGTCCACCAGCCTCTCTCTCCTTAGGTGGCCTAGGATAGATCTTGCTACTTCACCATGATTGAAGCACTTGCGAGTCTCCCCATAGGCATCTATCATACTTGAGCTCGAGTCGGCCAATGCTGATCGCGCACCCGAAAGTTCAATTGACCCAGGATGTAGCTTCATGCGACTCTCCTCCTGTATCATTGCAGCAATGGCCTTATCCAGTGAAGGGATAGTCGCCCGAGCCGATCTTATCTAATCAAAGGTCGGGTTTAGATGAGTCAGAATCTGCATAGTCCTCATATGTATAAAGATCTCTCCTTTCTTGCACTCCAGATCGTCACAACTCGACATCAGTGACAAGTGATCAAGATCTGCCCACAACTGCCCAAATTCTATGACTTATTCTTGAATCGATTTATAACCTTTTACCGTTACTTCTATCTCATGTTGAATCTAGAACACCTTCACGTCGTTCTCTGTCCCAACATTAATTCTCTTCAACATTGTTCAGATTTCTCTCACCTTTCGAATGCCATTTACTGATGAGGCAATTGATGGAACCATTGAGTTGAGAAGTTATGTGTAAAGTAAGACTTGTGGTTCTCCACTCATCCCCTTCATTAATGTCACCATTTGACTCAGCCTTGACTTCCGTCAGATATTCTTCTAGTGTCTTCTTTACTAGAACAACCTCGATCCGGATGCACCCAACTCAAGATATATGGTTTCCATCAAGCTTCAGATCCATAGGAGAGGGATCTAGCTTCATTTGCATCAAAGCATGTGCTGAGGTAGTGGCTCCCTTCTAGATGCTAGCTCCCTTTATGATTCCGATCAAGATCTTTATGCTAGCTCCCAATTTTTTACCTCTTGCATCATCTTCTTGTTGTTACATGCTCAATCACAAGAATCCAATTCTAGATCGCACGCGATTTCCTCTCTCTTCTTGACCTGATCTTGATCTACATCACCCTCAAGATTGAGATCCTCATCATCTACAGGTTTGCACCCCAACATGACCTTGGTGACCAAATCCTGCGAGACAGTTGCAATCAAAGCTTGCTTGGAAGGTGACTTGCGATCGCACCTTAGCGACCGAACCTTGCGAGACAGCTGCAATCAGGCTTGTTGGGAAGGCGACTCTCGATCGCACCTTCATGACTAAACCTTGTGAGACAATCGTGATTGGGAAGGCAACTCGCAATCGCACCTTTGTGTCTGAAACCTATGAGACAGTTGCGATCAGACGGGATGTCGAAGGCAGGAAGACGACGACATGAGGTGGTAGGTTTGTCTCTGATATCAAGAAGAAATAATTGCTCAAAAATCTAATCTGTACATTCATAACATGGGCTTAAATAGGGCATTACATATACACATTTTACAAATAAACCTCTAGACTTCTTCAATATTCTCTTTTTACCAATAGGACCCTAAATAAGGTCAAATTTTCAACAATTTTCAAAAGACAGTTCAAAGCTAAGGTTCTTAGGAATCATTAATTTAATATCTTTATTTTTTTTAATCTGTTGAGGTATATATGAAAACCATCATAAAACTGTAGATGTTGGTATCAAATATTGTTGTATGATAGATAAAAACCAACCATACAGACTCTCATTTTGTAATCTGTAAGATTGAAATATGCTAGTAAAGATTTTGTAATTAATATGATTGTATCCCGAAACTACAGTTCGAGGCCGACGGCCTTCAAAACTAAGATGCAGATTGTCCTTCAACATCATTTAAATTAACGGTGCATTTGATTAAGATTTTATTTGAGGCTATTGGCTATTCTAATTGACTATTCATGATATTGAAGCACAATATGTTGCTGTATTGTATGATGTTTTGTTAACAATATTAAGGATTTTTCAGAGTTTTGGGTTTAGCTAAATTTAGTTGAATTTAATTTTTATAAGCATGTCAACTATTTAGATTCATTAATGTTAAGGTTTTACTTTATATAAGTTTGTAATTGCTTATTTGGGTGTTGCCTTCTTCATTGCTCACTAATGAGGCTTTGTTAGATGTTTTTAAACGGATAATCAAACTCATGTATCTTCCTGCATCCTATTTGTTATGGTGAGGTTTGTATGCGATGCTTCTATACATGGACAAAAGAGATGAACTTTTAAAAGATAGGGGCTTTAGAAGTAACAGATAATTTATTTAAGTACATTATATGTTACTATAATGGATTTGAAATCGGTAACATTGCTGTAATTTAGTGAAACCAAGTCTTGATAAGTTCAAGTATTTGGATGTATAAACCAAAGTATGAGGTATTGTTAAGAATTTTTTTTTATAGTTAAAGCTATGGGTTGATAAAATAGAAGTGTGTCATGGGTATTATTCTAAAAAAAATATTATGGAGTGTTTGAGGTAAATAAGGTAAATAAATAAAGCTATAACACGAAGATTATGTTATATATATATCAAGTGTGTGTGATAATTTTTTTGTTGTTGTCTAAGTTTAGTGTGATGAAAAAGAGATTATGCATGTGGTAAAACTTGAAAAATAGAATGAGAAGTGATTATATTAGTAAAACAATAAAAGTAGCATTATAGCACCTATTGAAAACGTGATAATACTAATAGGCTTAGGTGATTTAGGCTCATAGAATTAATGGTAAATGATTATGAAGAAAAAGGGGCATATCAGAATGTAACATGCCAAAAATTTATGCAAAATGATTTATGTAGTATTTATAAAGCTGACTTCAATTGTACTTCGTTGTGAGAAGACTAATGATTTTGAGAATGGTGTCTTAACATTTCTTCATGGTCCTCTCTACTGTGTTAACTACAGTACTTTGTGTTTATGAAAAAAAGACAGTTACAAGTTTAAAAGGAGTTGATGCATATCAGTAGTTTTTTTTTTTAATTGCTTTTCATCTCCTAGTTAATTTTATATTAAAATAATCTATCCTTTCTCTTTATTTCCCTGTTTTCTTTTTTACAAGCTCTGTTTGTCCTCTTATATTTTTTCTGTGTTATGAATGCATTCTTTGATTTCAATAATAATAATAATTTTCTCATATTTATATGTGGATCCGTTGAAGCAGTTGGAATTTTCTGACAAAGTCGTTCATACCTTCTTTTAACAGTTTCTCTTTGTTCTGCAGGGAGTTGATCTTCAACTTGGTTTGGCAATTGATAGTCCCAAGGCCACATTAGCAGTGAAAAGAAGGTTAGCTTGTGAGATGGTCAAATGCTGGCAGCAGGTATTTGCCTGGTTCTTCATAATCAAATTCATCTTTTGTTCCCATTTTAGCTTTATTCTGCCTAATTATAAAAAATGAGTTGCCATTCTTCTTGAATTTCAGCCAAGTTTGAGTATAGAACTTATGTTTTGGATAAAGATTATTAGACAAGTAGTAAGTTCTATGTTAGTAGGAACTTACCGGTGCTGAAAGTCTTTAATTCTAATAATCCTTGAGCTTATGCCATAATTTTTTTTGCAATTATGACTATAATCTAGAGTCTTACTCCTCAGTAGTTGGACCTTTAACTTTTTTCTTATAGTTAGCTGTGGGTTTTTCCTTCTTACGGAAAGAGATCTATTTCTTTCCTCTAAGTATCTAAGTATATTTGATGCATAGATCTAGCATAATTGTTGCATTTCTTATTGAGAAAACTCATGAATCATCACCTATGGATGCATGCCGCTTGCCTGTCCACTTTAAGAGTATCTTAGTATAGATTAGTGGATATTGATCCAACCTTAAATGCACCTAAGTTTAATTCTAAAACAAAGAAATATCTCCTGCCAACATAGTTACTCTAGTTAACTTCAAGGAGGAAGAAGGGGTTCGAAGGGCTTGATAACTATCCAATCATGGAGGAATCAAGAAATTTTATGCATCGAGATGAAGAAAGAATGAATAGATTGGCATGGAAGAAAATTTTGGCTGAAATTAGCTTATGGAAGTTTTAAGGAATTCTCGGACATTTAATATGAGATTGCATAATCCCTGATACTTTGTTGTATTAGGCATTCTAATGTTTTATTTGATGTTTAGTATCTTATCATGATTAGAAACAATATCTGTTGTAATTGTGAAAGATGTTTCTACATTTAGGTTGTTAAATATTTTGCTTTATTGTAGGTGTTATTTTAATGGCTAGCTTATGCCTTTAAATAGGAGCTTTATAATGCTACTTTAAGAGTGTATTAGTGTGAACTGTAATCAAAGTGAAGTCAATTTAAATCTCTTACATCTCTCTACAGTCAAGCACTCCTCTCTCTACATGAAATTTTAAGTGGCTTTTGTTTCTTAAATGTGGCGAGGATCCATAACTGGCATGACACCATAAAGGTGTGTTTCCTCTCTTCATAGGAATCAAGAAATTAAGGGTATTAAACTTGCCCCCACAATTCAATATGAGAAAATAATAAAAAAAATCCTTAAAACTCAAAGTTCCAACTAGTTAAACGGGACTCCTCTAGGAAACTCGCTTCTAATTCACAGACCAACCATTGTCAAAATATCTCCATTATAAATTCTAAATAATGGAACATAAAACCTCATTCAGGTACCATTGTGTATGCTTCAACTCTACTTCTTGTAAAGTATATTTTTGTAAACATTTTCAACTTCAAAACAATGCCTTTTTCACATTTAATGAAAAATTTGAGACCCTTTGATCCTCTCTTGACTTGAACCAAGGTTTCTCTATGTGATGTTTAGATGTCATTATGAATCTTGAAATTTGTCATGATCATCTTTTTTTTAGCTTAGAAACTTCTCCCTAACATATTCTAAGACAAGCATTATATCATAAAATTATCCAGTAGAGATATGAATTAATAATTATTTATTTTATTGATTTTTTAACTGAATGTTGTAATTTTCATTGTTTAAAACTTTTATTTTGCATTTTTTTTGTTTGCTATGTTTATCTCTAATGATTGAAACATTGATTGCTATTGAATAATTCAAAAAATTTTCAGATCATGTTATAATGCTTGTTATGTGCTAGAATATATATAACATTAAAGAGAGTTTATTATTTTACGATTGAGAAAGTATCAAAATGATCCCTCGACTAATTATGAGGGTCATTTTACTATGTAAAAGGTATATTCAATCTCTTAAACTCTTCAAATATTAACCAAATAGATTTGCCATCTAAGGTAACAAAAATTGAAGTTAATTGTGTTAAAAATACTGATATTTTTGATATATTTTCTTCTTCGATATTTTTAGTAATCTAATTTCCTAATTATTTTTTGAACTATTTTTAGTTATTTTATGTACTTTTGTACAACAACTAATTTTATGTATAACATGAGAGAGAAATTTTGCAATAAATAATTTTGTTTGATATTTTTTATCTTGGTTTAATCAGTTGCTATATACAAGAAATAAAGAAAATAAGAAGGTAGATTTACTAAAGAATTAAGAAGAAAATTTATTTTCTTATAATGGTCATTTCTATCTCTATTAACTTTAATTTTCATTAGTTTAATTGACATGACTATTTGAGACCTTGTTAAAAGATTCTGTTAACTAAATTAGGTTTTTTAGATAGTTCGATACTAAAATCTTAGCTCACAAATAGTTAGAAGATCAATTTTGGTTCTTTTCTCTTTTAGCATTGCATGAAAATCCTACATACACACAAATAAGTGGAGCAATTCATATGATCCATAAAAAAATTTTAATATAGAAATTTAGAAAAGAAAAATACCATGGGCTTCAACTTAGTTAAAATGAGTATACTAATGTGAGTCATAAATTTTAAATGATATATTTTTTCATAATTGAAGAAGGCTTTAATACAATGTAATAAACAAGAATTGTGAAGGATGATTTTATGATGAATGTTAGATGAGCCTTAGAGCATTCAAGTTTTTTCTAGAATTTGTTGATGGCATGTTTAATCTTTCTTGTTACATGAAGGGAGGACATTGATCAAGAAGATGAACATAAGTTTTAGCATTTACTTCAGGCGTTGGCGCTGGACTCATTATTGGTCATTGGATTTGATGGTGATGACGAATGACAACCTTATTGACAGTGGTGGGTATTGAGGCTTATGTCAATTGCAGGCGTTGATCTTGTTTGTGATGGATGTCATTTACACTGTTGTCGATGACGTGCATCATTCTTGTTTGCAATGACAATTGTCAAGATTGATTTTGGCCTTAGGCATTGATTTTACGGTATGCA
This sequence comes from Phalaenopsis hybrid cultivar, assembly GCA_002079205.1. Lineage (NCBI taxonomy): Eukaryota > Viridiplantae > Streptophyta > Magnoliopsida > Asparagales > Orchidaceae > Phalaenopsis > Phalaenopsis hybrid cultivar. The sequence continues at coordinate 271,432 of JXCR01148748.1, read as the reverse complement.
TCATTGATGATGACAATAATCAAGGTCGATGTCGATGATGTGCATCAGTCTTATTGGCGATGGTTTACATCGGTGTTTCTTTCGATATGCATTGACCTTATTTGCAAGATATCATACATTGCCTTTGGTGTTAATTGTGTGCATCGGTCTTATTCATGGTGATAGGCATTGACGTTAGTGTCAATGACATGCATTGACTTTGATGATGATGGCATGCGTCAGCATCGATATTGGTGTTGATATCTTTTATCAATCTTGTTGTGGATGACGAGCATTGACCTTCATTAGAAGGTGATGGTGGCCGGAAAACTGTAATCAGACAAAGACTGTCATTGGCGGCGATCATTAGGCAGACCTTTAAGGTTTTTTAAGTTTGTGACCCATGTTCAATCTATAGTCCCCTTAATATCTAAAATGAGAGTTTATATAATATGCAGGAGTCTATTTATATTTTTTCCATTTTCAATCCCTAAAATCTCCAAACATTCTATCAAATGGCTTGCATTGATCCCCTTGATCATATAAGCTTTTTTAGGGATTTAGGATCATAATTACACCCAATTTGCGCTAGTTTGAGCTTATTGAATTCTTCTTATTTGTACACTCATTTTTCCTACAAGCAAGAAATTTCAAAAATCATTTGGTTCCTCAGATGATGCCATGAAATTTTTAACTATACTTTTAAGTATTTGATACGGTATCATTTGTTTTAGAATTAATGTGCTTTTGGTGTCATTGGTTTGACTCTTTATAATGTTTTTTTTCAAATATACGTTTGTTGAAAATAGAGTTTGGATGATCCAAAATTTAATTTGAGAAAAAAATGATTAACAATTTGCTATTTTTGGTCAAGATTCATGCTTAGTCAAGTGAATCTTCCAATGCATATTAATACTTTTTTTTCACTATTATTTATTCCCCTATCTAACTCTAGATCCCTTCCTAAGTCCCAAAAAATAAAGTTCTTAATGCAATTGAAAGCTAGATTTCTCACCAGCGCCTCAATACCATTCAAATTGTTTAGCATTTTAGATTCTAAAAAGATTTATACCTTCTCTGTTGTTGTTTCCATATGCTAGTATGTTATCGTAGGAAAAGTGACATGTACTTCACTTGAATGTCTGTTTTGTTGGCCTTAGCTTAAATGCTGTCTTCTCAAGCATTCTGCTTTATATAGTTCTAGTCTCTTACTATCCTCTTTAAGCATTTTGAAAGTTTTGAACAACTTTTGTATTTTATTTTAAGATCGCAACTCTTTCAGAGAAAATCTCTATTGACTGAAATTCTTCAGGAGCCCATCTTATCTTCTGACTTAACAAATGTTTGGCTTTTGCCTCAGCGGATAATTTCTTCTTTATATCCGTTTGACTTGTTTGTAAGATATGGCTGTGGCCATGCAGGATGTCGTGACATCCAGTACGAAAGTTTTTCTGAATTATTATGTGCCATATTTAGGGCAGTCACTAGTGCAATATATTTGAATCTTGTTATCTCCTTGAAATTGGCTTCTTAGTGCTAATTTTTGGCTTCCTTAATTGATGCGGGAATTGCCGTAGGGACCCCGAAGTGTTTCGCATGTTCAGCTGCAATGGACTGATTCGAGCTACAGTACCGCAGGGAGCCATTTCGTATGGAGCTGTCTGCAATCCCTGCTACAGTACCGTGGAAGATTACTGCTTGCTTCAGGCCAAGAGGGGTGGTCGACACTTCCTTCATGTGGACTTCCCTCATATTTGGATTGAGGTCTATAAATATATTATTTTCGTGTTTTTGGTCATTTTACTTCGTGTTTTATGTCAGGACAGCTGTCGAAGTCCAAGTTTTCCCTTTAAGGTCTATATTGGGCGCGCGGTGTTCCAACTGTATGCGTTACGAGGTGAAGACTCTCCTTCAAGGTTGAGTGGTGCTCTGGCCGTGGTGTTATCCTTCTCCAACTCATCCATATCACTTCCGCTTCGCTACCACACCTTCCTACTCGCAATGGCTGCCCCAACAGCTAGCTCCCGACTGTCTTTCTGCAGTTCTTGCTTTCTTAACTGCTGCTTGCTCACGGACAACCATCCAAAATCATTCCCCTAATACCCCTGCTGCTGTCCCAGCCCCCCGCAACCTTCACTCCAACTTCTCCAAGCCTTCTACCTCGCTATCACAACTTCATAAGCCCATCACTTTGCTGCCTACTGCTGTCCCAACCGCTTGTAACTAGGGGTTCAAATGAGCCGAGCCAGGCTCGAGCTCGGCTCATTAACAAGCATATCAAGCCACGAGCTTGTCACGGCTTGGCTTGTTGGCTCGTGAGCCAGCTCAATTAGCCTACCACTAGCCATTTCGACGTATTTTCCGGTGCCTCCTCTGGCCACCAACACCTTCTTTGGCGAGTTCCTATAAAAGTAGAATTTTTAGTTCAAGCTTGTGAGCCGGCTCGTGAGCTGATTGCTATTAATACGAATCTCGCTCATGCTCACCATTCAAGCTCGCTCAAGCTCGAGGTCACTGTTTGCGAAACGAACCTAGCTCGAGCTCAACTCAACTTATTTGCACCCCTACCCACCACCTTCTCCAAGCCTTTTGCCTCGTTGCCACAACTTTGTAAGCCCCTCGCCCCCCGCAGCCTCGCTGCCAGTCCCGTACTTCCCCGACACTGCCATTGTCGTTCCAGCTAACCAAGACCATTCCCTGTGCTTCATTGTCGCTGTCTTAGCCGCCGGAACCACCTTCTCTCATGCTTGCTGATGTTTCCACCGCCTAGAACCGCCCCTAGTCGTTGTTCCTTCGCTGTCCAAACCCCTACCCGCCAAACACCACCACCCGAGATTTTCCTTAGTTAAGTCTTTGTGTTGTGTGTTACTATTTCAGATTTCTGAGCTTCGTGTTGTTGTATTTTTACTTTCAAGTGCATTGATTGTAATTGTCTATTTGCTTTTAGTAATAATATTTATTTTTCCAATGGTGGTTTGGGTTAACTCCGGTATCAGTAATTTTCATGTGAAGCTTTATACGTNTTTGAAAATTACGGCAAGAGTATTTCACATTAAAATTAGGTTCTGATACAGCATAAACATTGGCCAACATGGTCCAAAAATACCCCCCCAACATAACTCGAACAGTCGGAGACGTGCAAGCATGAGAACAGCGTGGAAATTGTTAAAAAAGAGAGGATAATTACATGCATTGTGTAGACCGTAAGAATGAAAACTAAAAAAGAGGGAGAAATATAAAAAAGGGAAATAAGTTATATTAGTTAAAAGTAAATTAATTAACTTAAAGATTTATTTACTCCCGCCTCTTAGAGCCCGCTCGAATGGGATAACAGTTCCATCTTTCACTTCAGTTACAAAAGCACGAACCAAACCTCTCGGCTCATTGATTCTAATCGCATTGTTCGTTCTGTCCATTGGAAGTTGCACAAAATTCTGCTTGAGCCTTTGCGATGTTTAATTTCCTTCGCGGTTCACCTCAACCCGTCGAAACCCTATGCCAACATTTTCATCTCCATTTGCCGTAAGTCTCATCCTTATCTTACTCCTTCACTTCGTTTTATTTATTTTTTGCTCTGTTTTCCTTGTTGTTTTTCTTCTTGTGTGCATGCGACCAAACCCTACACTTGCTTCTTCTTCTCGCGAAATTGAGTCGCAAAATCCCAAGCCTTCCTCTTCTTCCCAATTGAACGAAACCTCTATTCCTTCTTCCTCACTGAAACTGCAGACAGTGTCTCTGCACACACAAAGCCCTTCACCTATGCGACCTTCCTCTTTTGCCTCCTTGTCACACAACCTTCTTTCATTGTGCCCTAGCTTGACATCGGAAGCCTTCACACGATCTTCTCTTTGCCCTAGCTCTTTGCATCGCTCGATCCCTTTGAGAAGCCACACGAACAAAGGCTCTTACCTTCGTTTCACGTCCGAGCCCTCCTTTTCCTTCCTCTGCGCATGCGATCCAAACTTTATTGCCTTTTACTTTTCATTTTTTGTGTGAAATCGAAACATGAATGATCCCTGTTCAATCCTTAGCTTGAGCCAAAACCCGTGGACAACCTGAGTCTTGCCCATTTTTACGATTCATTTATTTTAATTAGTATTGTTCTGTGTTGTAGTAAATATATATAAAATTAAAGGGAAAACATAAATAAGATATGTATTGTATTTTCATTCCATTGTCATTGTTGATCGTGATCATTGTCGCTTCACTCGAAAGGTATATTGGGACATTTGAGAAAAACTTCATTTTAGGAGAGCACAGTGTCCATTAGGCGGGGAAATCACAAACTCGTCTAAAGAATTATTTTTAAAATGAGAATGGTTTATTTATAACCCAACTTTTTCTGTAGATGTATTGAAGGTTAGTTGCATCTTTTGAGATCACGAATTAAATGTTCAATTTTGCTCCTTTGTTGCGTCTTTTGAGATTGTGGGTTAAAAACTATGATTTTGCTTCCTGACCGTAGTGTCATAATGCACTAACCATTGATTCTTTTGAGATAGCTGAGCAGGTTGGCACTTCCTCATGTTCCTTAGCTGGGGTTGACGCCGGAAGGCTGCCAAAATGAGTATATTGAAGGTTTGCCACATCTTTTGAGATCACAAGTTAAATACTCTTTTTGTTCCCCAGTCGCAGTGTCTCATGACACTAACCAACCAGTCTTTTGAGATAACTAGAAATGTTGTCATTTTCTCATGCCCCTTAACGAGGGTTGACTTCGGGAGACTGTCGTGTTTTTGAGTGGTTTAGACTTGTACCTAATTAAAATCTTGGATTTTTGAAATTTATAAAATAATAATAATAAAATGTGAACTATTTGACGCTAAGAAGTTGAGTAGTTGCAGAGAGTCTAAAAGAACAATCTGTGACGCTAAAAATTCTGCTTTTATGATTTTTAAAATAGATTAGATACTAAAGAGGGTGATAAAATATTTGATAGCAAAACAAAGAGAAAAGAAAAGTAAAGATTTAACTCAAGTAAAGTGTATTAAAGATGAAATCAAAAGGTACTTTTCTTAGAAAAATATATTCAACATAGATGGGTGAGATATTTTGATAAATTTTTTAATGAAGTTTCTTAAATTACAATCGACCTTAGTGATTTTAATATCGTGAATAATAATAAAATTTTTCATTTTTACCATCGCATTAGTAAAAAAGAAGATGAGGCTTTAAAGAAAATCAAAGGTGAAAAGTCTGTAGGATCGGATGATATCCCAATTGAAGTGTGGAAATATTTAGGAGTTTCTTGGCTTAATAAACTCTTTAATATTACTTTAAAAACTAAAAAAAGATGTCCGAGGAGTGGAGGAAAAGTATTTTAGTCCCTATTTTTAAGAATAAAGGGACAAGAGTGTGCAAATTATAGAGGAATTAAGTTGATGTGTCATACTTTAAAGTTATGAGAGGGTTAGTGAACATAAGTTAAGACGCATTACAAAGATTTCTCATAATCAATTTGGATTTATGTCGGGCAAGTCTACTATGGAAGCTGTACATTTATTGAGAGGTTTGATGGAAAATTTCAGAGATAATAAGGGGAATCTATATTTTGATTTTTATTGATTTAGAAAAAGCTTACGATAAGGTTCTAAGAGATATCCTTTAGAGAGTTCTGATTTTTATTGATTTAGAAAAAGCTTACAATAAGGTTCTAAGAATCTACATTTGATTTTTATTGATTTAGAAAAAGCTTACGATAAGGTTCTAAGAGATATCAGAATCTACATTTGAATTTTATTGATTTAGAAAAAACTTACGATAAGGTTCCAAGAGATATCCTTTAGAGAGTTCTCGAGAAGAAATGTGTTGATTGACTTATATTCAAGTCATTAAAGATATGTATAGTAGAGTCTACATTTGATTTTTATTGATTTAGACAAGCTTACGATAAGGTTCCAAGAGATATCCTTTGGAGAGTTCTTGAGAAGAAATGTGTTGATGCGATAAGGTTCCAAGAGATATCCTTTGGAGAGTTCTTGAGAAGAAAGGTGTTGATATGACTTGTATTCAAGTCATTAAAGATATGTATACTAGAGCTCTTACTTGTTCAAACTGAAGGAGGATAGACCAAATATTTTCCTATTTTTGTTGGATTACATCAAGGATCGACTTTAATCCCATATCTTTTTGCTTTACTTATGGATGGTCTTACAGGACATCTACAGGAGGATGTACCGTGGTGTATGCTTTTTGTTGATGATATCCTTCTCTTGGATAAAACGAGAGAAAAAGCTTAGGAAAAACTTGATTTATGGAGGTTCATTGGAGAGTCTAAAGGCCTTCATTTAAGTAGAACTAAAACTGAATACATGGAATGTAATTTTAGTAGCAGTAGCTCTAGTGACAGAACTGTGACTTTGGGTGATCAAATTATTAAAATGTATGAACGATTTAAATATCTTGGGTCCGTTGTTTGGTGATATAGATGGGGATGTTAATAGTAGAATTCGAGTTGGTTGGTTGAAGTGGAGGAATGCTTCAAACCTTTTGTGTGATATAAAAATACCGCTTAGACTAAAAGGAAAATTTTATAAGACGGTGGTGAACGTACCGCTAAGACTGAAAGGAAAATTTTATAAGACTGTGGTGAGACCTGCAATGCTCTATGGCAGTACTGCCTAAGACTGAAAGGAAAATTTTATAAGACGGTGGTGAGACCTGCAATGCTCTATGGCGCTGCCTGAAAGGAAAATTTTATAAGATGGTGGTGAGACCTGCAATGCTCTATGGCGCTGAATGCTGAAGGAAAATTTTATAAGACGGCGGTGAGACCTGCAATGCTCTATGGCGCTGAATGTTGGCCTTCAAAGAGAAGCATAATAATAAGTTAAGTGTTGCCGAGATGAAAATGATTAGGTGGATGAGTGGTTTTGCACCTAGAGACAAAGTTTGAAATTAATATATCCGTGATAGGGTTGGTGTAGCTCCTGGGACAAAAAAATTAGAGAAAGTCATCTTAGATGGTTTTGTCACATTAAACATCGACCATCTGATGCTCCGATTAGGAGAGTAGATGTAGATTCGACTCGTGTTAAGGCAGAGGTAGACATAGGAAGACTTGGACTTATTGTTTAAAAAATGATCTTAATTTACTAGAACTAAATGAAAATGTGACACTAAATAGGACGCAATGGAGAAAAAAGATTCATGTAGCCGATCCCACGTAGTGGGATTAAGGCTTTGTTGTTGTTGTTGTATTTGAAAATTTGACATTTAAAATTTGGACTCTTAGAGTTTAAAATATCGGAGATACGAGCTTTTAAAAATTTTTCCTCTTAAAATTTTTAAAATATAAAATTTCAAGGCTTAAAAATATTAAAATTTGAATTTTAAAATTTAAAGCTCATATATTTTAAAAGAGCTATTTAAACTCAAACTCTTAGATTTTGAAAATTAATTTAAAATTGTCTCTTCGAACACAAGTTCTTTGGGGTGAAAAATGATTCAAATGTACAGTTTTGTTAAAATTTAAAATTAATCGCCACCAAATTTACAATACTCCTGCTAGCGAACAGAAGAATACCATTTAAAGCTAAAAATCATAATATTTATTTAAATATGTCAAGTTCTAAATGATAAAAAATGTTCAAACCTAGATTTCAAGGTTAGTTCTTAAAGTCAAATGCAAGGTTTTGAAATTTGTGCAAGTGCTTTAAGACATATGAATAACAATTTGAATACTTTCAAGTTATAAATAGTTAAAGATATTCATGAATTAACTATGCAACATCTCAAAGTTTTGTATAACTAGATAAAAAAAAATATCAAATGCTTGTATGTGCTCCAGCCAACGTAAAGAACGTTCAAATATTAGATTCGAGAATGTTGCGCAAGCTAATCAGACTACATTTTCTATAGGATAAGGTTGTAAATCCTACCTAATTAATTCGATTTTCTTCCTCGTAAGGATTGGAGTTGACGAATCTATTAAACCTTAATAAATGTCCAAAACCTTAATTTATATCTAAATTCTAAAATAAAAATTTACAAGTTCAAATTACTTATTCTGATTCTTCTATGTATAAAGATTGAAGTCGATATGACTTATACCCTAAAAGTCTATTAAATGGCCTACTTTAAATATAAATGTTTTGAATGTCTAATTCCTCAATAGTGAATGTGTTGATCTAAGATTTCAATCTGATTGGTGGAACTTTTAAATCAGGAATTTTAAAATAATCAACTGAAATTCAAACTAAATTTCAACCATGTAAATGCTAAAAGCAAATTTCATCCACCCCCCAGCAATAATTTGTCGATGGTGACAAACTTCTGATTTAGTTCAGCTCTCAATATATTCATAATCAAAGTAATTGCATTAAAAGTAAGGCTGTGACCTGAGTCCTCTATTCACGTTCTTTTACTGCTAAGTGACATTACAAAATAACGATTATGACCAGAGTCTTCTGACCGTGTGGTTGCCCCAAAATGACATTATATTACGGTCACGGACGCAACCTGTATGTTCCTCAATTGTTTTCTACCCTTTAAGTTGTGAATCATAAGAACATAATTGATTGACATAAAACCTTTTGTTAGTTAATGTTGACTTAAATTTATTCTATTAGATAAATATTTACCCCAGATCTATAAGGATCTCTTGGACAACGTAGCTCATGGCTGCTGACAAGAATTCTTCTATCAGGTTGAGTCAACTGTCTCTTTTGACTAAGTAGATCAAGGACCACGATGACTTAGGATGACATAACCATAAGATCATCAGGTTCCATCTTCATTTCCTCACTATCTGTTTTAAGCTTCATGTGATGAATTCTACAACTCAAATCTTACGTATGTTACTATTATATGCTTAATATTCAATTATTATTGACTAGCCTTAATTGAAAGTGCTATAGTTATCATGAGGGGTAATTAACCATAAGGGTTTGCGTCTATGGGAAATCTCGAGCCCCAAATCAAAAAGTTCTCACAAAATGAGGGTGAAATCTCTGGGTAGTGTTATTATATACAATCCAATCTACTTTCTGAAAAATCGGCACTCTAAAGCGATCTCTCTCAACAAACAAAACTAAAACAAATACAGCCTCTCGCGAGTGGTCAAAATTTTCAAAGCCCACAGATTTCTGGCAACTCCGTTGGAGAAGATTTCTCTTTCCATCTTTGGTTAGTCATGATTGTAATGTAATTACAACATAAACTATAGTCAAATTAGAATTTGAAGTTCTGATAAAATATTCAATATCATGTAATTCTGTTATTCTATTTTCGCATTTATGAAAGTGTGAAACATAATATAAAATTATGGATTAACTGATCCCCATTTTTCATTTATGTAGGATAGATCTTCAAAACACTGTTTTCACCGTTCAGTGGGCGTGAAGTTAACATGCGCTTAGCTAATGTTGTTATCACCACTGAGAACACCATAGCGACCATTCATTTCAGTAACCTAGAATTCTCTATTAAAGCCTCTGTTGTTGTCATTTCTGTTTGCGACATGCTGCCACAAGGTCATTATGCGATGCCTCATTCTGCTATGCTCACCAGCCCGTGCAAGTCCCAAGGCCTATTGAAGCTAATACTATTAAGTTTCTTCGAAAGAGGTCCTTGATATTTGAAAGATTCACTGATATTGAAGCCCCAACTATGAAGAGAACTATGACTGGACAAAATGTTTCATTTGTGCATGTTCGTCAAGCTGCTAAAAAATATGATGTACCTTTTGTCGCAGCCACGAGGAAGGCTAACTCGAAGGCAAAGAAGGAGAAAGAGCGTTGAATTGAGAGCTCAACATCTATTGCCTGAGCAACCCAATACTCTGCTGACCTTGATGCCAAAAGCAAGTGTTCTCACCCATAATAAATTTGAAAATTTAAAGTAAGTGATGCAAAATAGCTTTACTGGCGATATAAAACACTTTTTTTGGAATCAATAACGCCAACCTTTGTATGAATAAATAAAGAAACCACATACATCGTCTTCTTAAGTGCACAAGGTTCTAAAGTGACAAATGAGAAAAGACTAATGAAAAAGAAGTATGAAATACCCATTATAACTAGGAAAAAAAAAATGACTAAAAAACTATCATCAATAGTCGTCCAAAATCAACACAGGCATGCTTCGCTTAGTGAGCATCAGGGTGTGACACATTGACAAAATGTCCAGGAATCTGTCGCTGAAAGCTTAATCCTTGGAATATCCTTCAATAAGGTTAACCCGTTATTCGACATTGTCTTCTCGAGTGCACACGATGAAAAAATAAACATTTATAAGGGCTAACGTCCAATGAGAGAAATTTTCACGAGAAAAATCATGGCATATGGTGTGCATTCCCAGATATCCACTGTCAATGAAAAATGTTTTGTAAAAAAGAAACTCCAGCATGATGAATATTGTGGCGGTCAACACATTAAAGAATCCCCTAGTAAGTCCCAACACATTGGAATATCGTTCAATAAGTCCCTTCGTCAATCAACTCTTCTTAAGGAGGAAAGCCTAACTTTTAAGGAGAAATTGGGCTTTCCTCCTTATCAAGAGTTGATTAAAGATGGGGCTTGTTGGTGGATTCTCCAATTAAGAGGAGTTGGGCTTTCCTCCTCAGTAGGAGTTGGTTGATGATGAGACTTATTGGAAGATTTTCCAATGTGACTGTCTACTACCACGATATTCATCAAACTTGAGTTACCCATTCTTGATTGACAATAGATCTCTGAGAATGCACACCAGATGTCACTTTTTTTTACGAAATTTTCTTTCTCATGGGCCCTTGGCCTTCATAATTGTTTTCCTTTTTGTCATGAAATTTCAGTGGCAGATTCCTGGACATTTTGCCTGGGTACCACGCCCCGATGCTCACCGAGCGTAACATACTTGAGGTGATTTGGACCGACTATTAAAGATAGTCTTTTAGTCGATTTTTTTTACCTGTCATGTTATAATGATTCTTTCATACTTATTTTTCATTAGATTTTTCTCCTTTGCCACTTTTAAAACATTGTGCGCTCCAACGGACAATGTCTCGAGTTTCTTTCTTTTTTCATACAAAGGTTGACGTTGATTCTAGAAAGACAGTTTTATATCGCTAGCAGAGCTGTTCCACATCACTCACTTCAAATTTTCAAATTTATTATGGGTGTGAACACTTGCTTTGAGCATAAAGGTCAATGAATTGCTCATGCAACAAATGCTAAGCTCGTAATTTAGCTTTCTTTTTTTTTTTTTTTTGCTTTGACTTAGCCTTCTTTTAGATGAGAAAACTTTAGCATTGTGTGTTTGATACGAAAAGTGCATCAGATATTTTAGCAGACTATCGAACAGATACTAATGAAAGCTTTTGTCCAGCCAGAGTTCTTATAGCTAAGACTTTAGTAACAACAAATCTTTCAAATAACAATGACCTCTTTCGGAGAACCTCAATAGTATTGCTTCAACAGTTCTTGGCACTTGCACGGGCTGGTGAGCATGACATGCAGGTGCAGTGGCGGAATAAAGCATTGCTTGATGGCCTTGTTGAGGCATGCCTCGAACAGAGACGACAACAACAAGAACCTTGATAGAAAATTTAGGTTATTGAAACAAATCATCGCTCCAATATTCTTAGTGGTGATAACAACAATAGTTATGCGTATGTGAGCTTTATGCCCAAACTGAACGATGAAAGCAGTGTTTTGAAAACCAATCCTGCATAAATGAAAGAGGGGGATAAATTAATCAATAATTTAATATTATGTCCCACACTTTCAAAGATGCAGACAAAATAACGAAATTACAGACATTTAATATTCTATTAGAGCTTTAAGTTTTAATTTGATTATAGTTTTACTGTTATTATATTACAATCATGACTCAAGATGGAAAGAGAAACATTATTCAACAGAGTCGTCATAAATCTGTGAGCGCTGAAAATTCTGATCGCTTCCTAGAAACTATATTTAGTTTAGTTTTGTTTGTTGGGAGAGAGCTTTAGATGCTGTTCGAATTTTCAGAAGGCAGATTGGATAGTAGATGAGACACTGCCCATAGATTTCACCCTCATTTTGCGAGGACTTTTTGATNAGATGAGACACTACCCATAGATTTCACCCTCATTTTGCGAGGACTTTTTGATTTAGGTTTTGAAGTTTCTCATAGGCGCAAGCCTTTTTAGTTAGTTATTCCTCTACATAATGGAGAACATTTTCAATTAGGGCTATCCAATAATAATTGATTATTCAACATATAATAACAACAAACAACATATTTAATTTGTAGAATTCATCACTTGAAGCTTAAAGTCGATGATAGGGGAATGAAGACGAAACCCGATCAAGTTCACATAGTTCCGTCATCCCGGGTCGTCCTGGTCATTCGTTTACTTAGTTAAGAGAGACAGTCGACCCAACCTAACAAAACAATTATTGTTAAAATCCATGGGCACGTCTAAGACATGCTTGTTGATCTGGGGTGGATGTTTTTCTAAGAGGACAAATTTAAGTAAACTTTAACTAACATAAGCCTTTATGTCAATCAATTATACTCTTATGATTCACAACTCTAAATATAGAAAACCATTGGAGAACATACGAACTACGACCGTGACCGTAATATAATGTTGTCATTTGACGACAACCACTTGGTCAGATGACTCTTGTTGAAACTATTATTTTGTGGTGTCTTGGTGGCAGAGCCACACGAATTGATAACTCAATCCACATTTGTGCTGGCATGCAATTATTTTGTGAATTTATTGATACGACATTTGCTCTTTGTAAGTTGAAGTCAATCAGAAGTTTGTCACCCTCGACAAACTGTTGCAGAGGGTGAATGAAATTTTTATTTAACTTTTAAGTGATTGAACTTTAGCTTGAATTTCAATTAATTATTTTGAAATCTTGATTTAAAAGTTTGACCCTTATGGTTAAAATCTTGGATCAACATGACCATCATTCGAGAATTAGTCATTTAAAATATTATATTTAAGGTGTGACATTTATTTTTGTCAGTTTAAACTTTTAGATATGTCATGTCGACTTCTATTTTTAAAGGTAGGAGGATCGGAATAGATGATTTGAACTTTTAAATTCTTATTTTAAGATTTAGACATTCATTAGGTTTTAGTAGACTCGTCAACTCTAGTCATTACAAGTAGGATCATACTAGTTGGGTGAGCCCGCACATCATTCTCAAACCTAATATTTTAACATTCTATATGTTGGTTGGAGCACATGTGGGCATTTAATTTTTTTTTTTAATTCTGTTATACAATACTTTGAGATTATACATGTTTAACTCATGAATATCTTAAATTATTTATAGCTTGAGAGTATTCAAATTATTATTCACATGTCTTAAAAACACTTGCACAAATTTCAAAACTTTGGATTTGACTTTAAGAACTACTAGTCTTGATCTTAGGTTTGAATATTCTTATCAGTTGGAACTTGAAATATTTGAGGAAGTATTATGATTTTAGGCTTTAAATGGATCGTCTTCTGTTCGCTAGCATGAGTATTGCGAATCCTGTGGTGATTAATTTTAAATTTTTGGAAAACTACATATTTGAATTATTTTTCACCCCGAAGACATAATTTTAAATTAATTTTCACACCCTAGGAGCTTGAGTCTAAAGAGCTCAATTCTAAAATATTTTCATGAGCTTTAAATTTTAAAAATCAAATTTATATTTTAGAAACCTAAAGAGCTTAAATTTTTTAATGCACTGGTTTCCGGCATTTTAAATTCNGAGCTTTAAATTTTAAAAATCAAATTTTAATATTTTTAAACCCTAGAAGTTTATATTTTAGAAACCTAAAGAGCTTAAATTTTTTAATGCCCTGGTTTCCGACATTTTAAATTATAATAGCCCAAAATTTAAAAGCTTGAATTCTGAAATATTTTAAAATTCGAATTGTTCACATGTTATTATTATTATTTTATAAGTGAAAATTTTGAGATTTTAATGGTTTACATGTACAAATCACTCAAAATTCTGATAGCCTCCCGACGTTAACACCTATTAGGGGGCATGAGAGAATGACAACCTTTCCAGATATCTCAAAAGATTCGATAGTTAGCATCGTGAGACACTGCGGTGAGGGAACAAAAGGAACATTTAATTCACTATCTCAAAAGATGCGAAAGACCTTTAATATACATGCAGAAAGTGTTAGGTTGCAAATTAACATTCCCATCTCGACAGCCTCCTTGCATCAACCCCCGCCAAGGGGCACTTAGAGTGCCAACATTCTCACCCATCTCAAAGGAATCGCTGGTCATATTTGTTAGACATTGCGGTCGGAGAGCAAAATTAGAATTTTCAACANGTTATTATTATTATTTTATAAGTGAAAATTTTGAGATTTTAATGGTTTACATGTACAAATCACTCAAAATTCCGATAGACTCCCGACGTTAACACCCATTAGGGGGCATGAGAGAATGACAACCTTTCCAGATATCTCAAAAGATTCGATAGTTAACATCGTGAGACACTGCGGTGAGGGAACAAAAGGAACATTTAATTCACTATCTCAAAAGATACGAAAGGCCTTTAATATACATGCAAAAAGTGTTAGGTTACAAATTAACAGTCTCATTTCGACAGCCTCCTTGCGTCAACCCCCGCCAAGGGGCACTTAGAGTGCCAACATTCTCACCCATCTCAAATGAATCGCTGGTCATATTTGTAAGACATTGCGGTCGGAGAGCAAAATTAGAATTTTCAACTTGCGGTCTCAAAAAGCACAATGAAGGAGCAAAACTGAACTCAAAAGATGCAATGTGCCTTCAATACATGTACATAAATGTTATGTTGTAAATAACATTCCCCCTCTTAAAAATAATTATTCATACAAGTTCGCGATTTCTTAACCTAACAGGTACCGTACTCGCTTTAAATGGAGGTTTGCAAAAATTTCCCAATTGCCCCAATATTATACCTTTTGAGTGAAGCGGCGATGATGAAGATTGACAAAGACAATGGAATGACAATACAACAAAGATCTTATATTTTTGTTATCTCTTTTTTTTTTCTTATACACTTAATGCAAGGCACAAAAATACTAATTAAAATAGATGAACAATAAAAATGGGTCGGGTTCTAGTTGGCTGTGGATTTCTGCTCAAGTTAGGGATCGAACAGGGATCATTCCTATTTCTATTTCACACAACAAATAAAAAGTAAAAGGCAAGAAAGCTTGGGTCGCGTGCGTAGAGGAAGGAAAAAGAGGCGCTGGATACGAAGCTTTCCTTCATGTGGCTTCCGAAAAGGATCGAGCTGTGCGAAGGGCGAAGGAGAAGGGCTTTGTGTGCACAGAGACACTATGCGTGGCTTTTGTGAGGAAGAAGGAACAAATGCTTTGTTCAATTGGGAAGAAGAGGAAAACTTTGGATTGTGTGGCTTAGTTTGGCGAGAAGAAGAAGCAAGTGCGGGGTTTGGTCACACGCACACAAGAAAGAAGAAGAACAAGGAAAGCAGAGGGAAAAAGAAAAACGAAGTGAAGGAATAATATAAGGATGAGACTTACAACAGAGAAGGGGCAACGATATTGGCGTAGGGATTCGACTGGTTGAGATGAACGATGAAGGAAATGAAGGGTCGTACAGGCTCGAGTGAAATTCTTGGGTGACTTCTAGTGGATAGAAGGAAGCATACAATGAGAATTAATGAGCCGAAAGGTTTAGCTTGTGTCTTTGTAACTAAAAGGAACGAGGGAGCTGTTATCCCACCCGAGTGAGCTCTAAGAGGCAGGAGTAAATAAATTTGTAAGTTAATTAATTTAATTTGAACTAATATAACTTATTATTATTTTTTTTTTTCATTCTTACGGCCAACACATAGCACTTAAAACGTTGCTATTTACAAAACTAGTACTCATGTGATTTTGTAATTACAACTTTCATTAATATGGACTTTGATTACAATGGGAAGACTTTCATAAGTATATGGATCATATAGAAATTTTCTATAATCGAAGTGCTTAATTTGATTGGCATGCATTATTAACAATTTTGAATTTGCCATTCTCGTTTCTTTGTATCAATTTTGTCATTAATTCTATCCATTCATTAAGTATAGGCATATGATATTATACTTCATCCTATGAGACCTCTAATAGAAAATAATTGATAATTTATAAAATATAGCATTGTATTCATGGCACGATGTGTCATGTTCTTGTGTTCATGTTTGTGCTCCATAGATTTAAATGTTTCAAATTTGAATCACTAAATTACACTATGATATAATGTATAAGGCACCATGCACCAATTCTTTCCCATACACTATATTGGCTGGAGTAATGCATTTATATACTTGCTCTTCATGACGACAACCAATAAAAAGGTATTATGTTTCATTTTTATCAAGTGGTTGGGATACAAAGTAGCCAACCAAAATAGACAAATTTAGGCATAGGAGGGGAATAAGAGAGTTTGAGAGAAGAAGATAGTATATGGACCATGGTGAAACCCTAAAATGAAGAGTTTCCAGATAAGAATTCGCAAGAAACATTGATTTCAATTCATCTTATTCCATTTTAGGATTTACTACCAATTAGATAATAATCAAAACTAAATTCAAACTTAATAATGATCTAAAAGGAATATTTAACTTGAATTAAATCAAATAATTTAAAATCCTAAATTAAAATATAAATGCTGAAATAAATTTTAATTTTTATTTATTGCACGATATCATGTCCGATGAACTTTAAAAACTCTAGATTTGAATCATTATTGAGGGGAGAATTGGAAGTCTTTTATTTTGCTATAGAGCATGCAAAATTCATCCTAAAGTAAGATGAATGAGAAATTCATTCTTATTAAGAGCCTTAAGAGGTAACGAATGAGAAATTTATCTCATAAAAGAGAACGAAGAGATAGGTTGAGCATCAACAATTCAACTTTTCTCTTCATCATTCTCGAGACCAAGATCTGCTCCGGAAAGGTGCTTATAGATTTTTTAAGGTTTTCATACTAACTAAGTTGACTCATATACTTGAATGAAATGTGAGTATACTAAAATTGTTTTTGTTTTTTGTTTTTTTTTTTCAATTTAGGTTCAGAACTTTTAGATTGTAAATATGATTTGAATGTAGTTTACATGAATGCAATTTGAAAGTAGAACTAGATGTGTTTTACAAGAACACTTTGCAGTAAAGTGAAAGGCCACCACTGTTGAAATCTCAAGTGGCTCTGGATTGATAACTATCTATTTTAAGTGGTGCAGACTAATGTTCAATTTCATGTGCCAAAAAAATCTCTATTTGCAATCATGTGCCCCAACAATCTCTGTTAAGTAGTGCAGGTGCTGCCATAATCAGTAGAAAATATTCTTGCTTAATTTAATCATTGGATTAATTTTAGATTAATCTTTAACATCAGCATCCAATGATTTACCTTATGATACTCATTTATAGAATGAGGATAACCACTATAATAATCTTCAATTTCAGTTCAGCCTTTCCAAGGATCTAGATGGTCTTTCTGTTATCATGCTTCTAGTATTTCATGATATTGCTTCATAAAGGTAATTGCATTCTTTGAAACTTAACATAAGATACATGAATATAAGTTGGTCTAAGAGTTCCAATTTCGGGATCATGAGTAAAATGAAGATTGCACGAATCAGTCATCATAATATTTTGGATATATGAGATTGAAAGGGATCAAAGTAATTGTGTATAATGATTTTATTGATTCTTATTATAACATGATGATCGCAAGGTTTGATTAACATAATTATTGTAAGATCCATCTATTAAGAACAATTTCCTTGTATGAGCTAGGTACAATCTTCATTAACATTTCAAGGGAGATCTTGCAACCATGACATCCATAATGATAAATTCTTGCTCCTTTATGTTCATGCCATATGTTCATTAAAAGTTGAGCTACAAATTTCTCTTGCTAATGAGATTGTTTAGCATTAATTTCTCAAGGATCATAATATGAAGCATATGATTTTTGTTTAGAATACATGAGATAACCAAATGGATATTCAATCCTTAAATGCAACGACCCAATACGATTTAGATTTAACAGCCTTGATATTAAATGGTGTAACAAGCAATAAGTTTAAAGCTGAAGGAGGTTAGAAGTAGTAAACTGAGGAAGAAAATGTGAGAAAAAGAACATGAAGAAAATAGATGTAAGAGTGAGAAATGAGAGATTTTAGAAAATACTAAATTCAATATTCTACTCAAATTATTTGGAGATACAAAGTTTACTTATTTAGACTCGATTAATAATACCCACTTGAAACTGATAAAACTGATAGGAAAGTATCCTTATATGTTACGATGCAATTAGACAATGCCAATATCAAAATGGAGGCATGTCAATGTCTCCAAGAATACTGATTTTCAGAACAATTCTGCATCAAGATGCCACAAAAATTTTGATCTATGATTTATTATAAAATGAAATCATCTTTTTATCGATCACGCTAGCTCATTTACAGCCCTAGTAGTCAACCAACATCTTTTTTAAGGCGCAACAACAAAAGACATTTATCTACNAAATAATTATTCATACAAGTTCGCGATTTCTTAACCTAACAGGTACCGTACTCGCTTTAAATGGAGGTTTGCGAAAATTTCCCAATTGCCCCAATATTATACCTTTTGAGTGAAGCGGCGATAATAAAGATTGACAAAGATAATGGAATGACAATACAACAAAGATCTTATATTTATGATATCTCTTTTTTTTTCTTATACACTTAATGCAAGGCACAAAAATACTAATTAAAATAGATGAACAATAAAAATGGGTTGGGTTCTAGTTGGCTGTGGATTTCTGCTGAGGTTAGGGATCGAACAAGGATCATTCCTATTTCTATTTCACACAACAAATAAAAAGTAAAAGGCAAGAAAGCTTGGGTCGCGTGCGTAGAGGAAGGAAAAAGAGGCGCTGGATACGAAGCTTTCATTCGTGTGGCTTCCGAAAGGGATCGAGCGGTGCGAAGGGCGAAGGGCGAAGGAGAAGGGCTTTGTGTGCACAGAGACACTATGCATGGCTTTTGTGAGGAAGAAGGAACAAATGTTTTGTTCAATTGGGAAGAAGAGGAAAACTTTGGATTGTGTGGCTCAGTTTGGCGAGAAGAAGAAGCAAGTGCGGGGTTTGATCACACACACACAAGAAAGAAGAAGAACAAGGAAAACAGAGGGAAAAAGAAAAACGAAGTGAAGGAGTAAAATAAGGTGAAACTTACGAAAGAGAAGGGGCAACGATATTGGCATAGGAATTCGATTGGTTGAGATGAACAATGAAGGAAATGAAGGCTCGAGCGAAATTCTTGGGTGACTTCTAGTGGATAGAAAGAAGCATACAATGAGAATTAATGAGCCGAGAGGTTTAGCTTGTGTCTTTGTAACTAAAATGAACGAGGGAGCTGTTATCCCACTCAAGTGAGCTCTAAGAGGCAGGAGTAAATAAATCTGTAAGTTAATTAATTTAATTTTAACTAATATAACTTATTTCCTTTTTTTTTTCATTCTTACGGCCAACACATAGCACTTAAAACGTTGCTATTTACAAAGCTAGCACTCATGTGATTTTGTAATTACAACTTTCATTAATATGGACTTTGATTACAATGGGAAAACTTTCATAAGTATATGGATCATAGAGAAATTTTCTATAATCGAAGTGCTTAATTTGATTGGCATGCATTATTAACAGTTTTGAATTTGCTATTCTCGTTTCTTTGTACCAATTATGTCATTAATTCTATCCATTCATTAAGTATAGGCATATGATATTATACTTCATCCTATGAGGCCTCTAATAGAAAATAATTGATAATTTATAAAATATAGCATTGTATTCATGGCACGATGTGTCATGTTCTTGTGTTCATCTTTTTGCTCCATAGATTTAAATGTTTCAAATTTGAATCACTAAATTACACTGATATAAAGTATAAGACACCATGCACCAATTCTTTCCCATACACCATATTGGCTGGAGTAATGCATTTATATACTTGCTCTTCATGACGACAACCAATAAAAAGGTATTAGGTTTCATCTTTATCAAGTGGTTGGGATACAAAGTAGCCAACGAAAATAGACAAATTTAGGCATAGGAGGGGAATAAGAGAGTTTGAGAGAAGAAGATAGTATATGGACCATGGTTACACCCTAAAATCAAGAGTTTCCAGATAAGATGTCGCAAGAAANATATATATATATATCAAATGCTCGCATGTGCTCCAACCAAAGTAAAGAACGTTCAAATATTAGATTCGAGAATGTTGCGCAAGCTAATCATACCAAATTCTCTATAGGATAAGGTTTTAAATCCTACCTAATTAATTCGATTTTCTTCCTCGTAAGGACTGGAGTTGACAAGTCTATTAAACCTTAATAAATGTCCAAAACCTTAATTTATATCTAAATTCTAAAATAAAAATTTACAAGTTCAAATCACTTATTCCGATTCTTCTTCGTATAAAGATTGAAGTCGATAGGACTTATACCCTAAAAGTCTATTAAATGACCTACTTTAAATAATGTTTTGAATGTCTACTTCATCAATAATGAATGTGTTGATCTAAGATTTCAATCAGATTGGTGAAACTTTTAAATTAGGATTTTCAAAATAATCAACTGAAATTTAAATTAAATTTCAATCACGTAAATGCTAAAAGCAAATTCCATCTACCCTCCGCAACAATTTGTCAACGGTGACAAACTTCTGATTTACTTCAGCTCACAAAGAGAGTCGTATATGTATCAATATATTCATAATCAAAGTAATTGCATTAAAAGTAAGGATGTGACCTGAGTCCTCTATTCACGTTCTTTTACCGCTAAGTGACACTACAAAATAACGATTATGACTAGAGCCTTCTGACCGTATGGCTGCCCCCAAATGACATTATATTACGGTCACGGTCGCAACCCGTATGTTCCTCAATTGTTTTCTACCCTTTGAGTTATTCTCTATTAAAGCCTCTGTTGTTGTCATTTCTGTTCGCGACATGCCGCCACAAGGTCATTATGCGATGCCTCATTCTGCTATGCTCACCTGCCCGTGTAAGTCCCAAGGCCTATTGAAGTTAATACTATTAAGTCTCTTCGAAAGATGTCCTTGATATTTGAAAGACTCACTGATACTAAAGCCCCAACTATGAAGAGAATTGTGACTGGACAAAATGTTTCATTTCTGCATGTTCGCCAAGCCGCTAAAACATATGATGCACCTTTCGTGTCAGCCACGAGGAAGGCTAACTCGAAGGCAAAGAAGGAGAAAGAGCGTTGAATTGAGAGCTCAACATCTGTTGCCTGAGCAACCCAATACTTTGCTGAGCTTGATGCCAAAAGCAAGTGTTTCTACCCATAATAAATTTGAAAATTTAAAGTAGGTGATGCAAAATAGCTCTACTAGCGATATAAAACATTCTTTCTGGAATCAATAACGCCAACCTTTGTATGAATAAATAAAGAAACCACAGACATTATCTTCTCAAGTGCACAAGGTTCTAAAGTGGCAAATGAGAAGAGTCTAATGAAAAAGAAGTATGAAATACCCATTATAACTAGGGGAAAAAAACTGACTAAAAGACTATCATCAATAGTCGTCCCAAATCAACACAGACATATTCGCTTAGTGAGCATCGGGGTGTGACACCTTGACAAAATGTCCAGGAATCTGCTGCTGAAAGCTTAATCCTTGGAATATCCTTCAATAAGGTTAATTCTCTGTTTGACATTGTCTTCTCGAGTGCACATGATGAAAAGATAAACATTTATAAGGGCCAGAGAAAATTTCGCGAGAAAAATCATGACATATGGTGTGCATTCCCAGATATCCACTGTCAATGAAAAATGATTTGTAAAAAAGAAACTCCAGCATGATGAATATTGTGGCGGTCGACACATTAAAGAATCCCCTAGTAAGTACCAACACATTAAAATATCCTTCAATAAGTCCCTTCATCAATCAACTCTTCTTAAGGAGGAAAACCTAACTTCTAAGGAGAAATTGGGCTTTCCTCCTTATCATGAGTTGATTGAAGATGAGACTTGTTGGTGGATTCTCCAATTAAGAGGAGTTGGGGTTTCCTCCTCAGTAGGAGTTGGCTGATGATGAGACTTATTGGACGATTTTCTAATGTGTCTGTCTACTACCACGTTATTCATCAAACTTGGGTTACCAATTCTTGATTGACAACAGATCTCTGAGAATGCACACCAGATGTGACTTTTTATGACGAATTTTTTTTTCTCATGGGCCATTGGCCTTCATAATTGTTTTCCTTTTCACCATGAAATCTCAGTGGCAGATTCTTGGACATTTTGCCTGGGTACCATGCCCCGATGCTCACCGAGCGTAACATACCTGAGTTGTTTTGGACCTACCATTAAAGATAGTATTTTATTCGATTTTTTTTATCTGTCATATTATAATGAGTCGTTCATACTTCTTTTTCATTAGATTTTTCTCCTTTGTCACCTTTAAAACATTGTGCGCTTCAACGGGCAATGTCTCGAGTTTCTTTCTTTTTTCATACAAATGCTAATGTTGATTCTAGAAAGTCTTTTATATCGCTAGCAGAGCTGTTCCACATCACCCACTTCAAATTTTCAAATTTATTGTGGGTAGTAACACTCGCTTTGAGCATAAATGTCAGCACAGTAATTGATTGCTCAAGCAACAAATGCTAAGCTCGTAATTCAGCTTTCTTTCTCTTTTTTTTTGCTTTGACTTAGCCTTCTTTTAGATGAGAAAACTTTAGCATTGTGTGCCTGACACGAAAAGTGCATCAGATATTTTAGGAGACTGTCGAACAGATACTAATGAAAGCTTTTGTGCAGCCAGAATTCTCCTTATAGCTGGGACTTTAGTAACAACAAATCATTCAAATAACAATTAACTCTTTCGGAGAACCTCAATAATATTGCTTCAACAGTTCTTGGCCCTTGCACAGGCTGGTGTGCACAGCGTGCAGGTGCAGTGTCAGAATAAAGCATTTTTTGATGACCTTGTTGAGGCATGCCTCGAACAGAGACGACAACAACAATGACCTTGATAGATAATTCTATGTTATTGAAACAAATGATCACTCCAATATTCTCAGTGGTGATAACAACAATAGTTAGGCATATGTGAGCTTTATGCCCAAATTGAATAGTGAAAGCAGTGTTTTGAAGATCAATCCTGCATAAATGAAAGAGGGGGGTAAGTTAATCAATAATTTAATATTATGCCCCACACTTTCAAAGATGCGGACAAAATAACGAAATTACAGACATTGAATATTCTATTAGGGCTTTAAATTTTAATTTGATTATAGTTTTACTGTTATTATATTACAATCATGACTTACTCAAGATGGAAAGCGAAACATTATTCAACAGTCGTCAGAAATCTGTGAGCTCTGAATATTTTGATCGCTCCCTAGATACTATATTTAATTTAGTTTTGTTTGTTGGGAGAGAGCTTTAGATGCTGTTCGAATTTTCAGAAGGCAGATTAGATAGTAGATGAGAGACTACCCATAGATTTCACCCTCATTTTGCGAAGACTTTTTGATTTAGGTTTTGAAGTTTCTCATATGCGCAAGTCTTTTTAGTTAGTTATCCCTCTAGATAATGGAGAACGTTTTCAATTAGGGCTCGCCAATAATGATTGATTATTCAACATATAATAACAACAAACAACATATTTAATTTGTAGAATTCATCACTTGAAGCTTAAAGTCGATGGTAGTGAAATGAAGACGAAACTCGATCAAGTTCACATAGTTCCTTCATCTTGGGTCGTCCTGGTCATTCATTTATTTAGTTAAGAGAGGCAGTCAAACCAACCTAACAAAACGATTATTGTCAAAAATCATTGGTGTGTCGTCTAAGACATGCTTGTTGATCTGGGGTGGATGTTTTTCTAAGAGGAAAAATTTAAGTAAACTTTAACTAACATAAACCTTTATGTCAATCAATTGTACCCTTATGATTCACAACTCTAAAGGTAGAAAACTATTAGAGAACATACGATCTACGACCGTGACCGTAATATAATATTATCATTTGATGACAACCACCTAGTCAGATGGCTCTTGTTAAAGCTGTTATTTTGTGGTGTCTTGGTGGCAGAGCCACACGAATTGAGGACTCAATCCACATTTTTGCTGGCATGCAATTATTTTGTGAATTTATTGATATGACATTTGTTCTTTGTAAGTTGAAGTCAGTTAGAAGTTTGTCACCCTTGACAAACTGTTGCGGATAACTTTTAAGTGATTGAACTTTAATTATTTTGAAAATCTTGATTTAAAAGTTTGACCATTCTGGTTAAAATCTTAGATCAACATGATCATCATTCGAGAATTAGTCATTTAAAATATTTATATTTAAGGTGTGACATTTATTTTGGTCAGTTTAAACTTTTAGATATGTCATGTCGACTTCTATTTTTAAAGGTAGGGGGATCAGAATAGATGATTTGAACTTTTAAATTCTTATTTTAAGATTTAGACATTCATTAGGTTTTAGTAGACTCGTCAACTCCAGTTATTACAAGGAGGATCATACTAGTTGGGTGAGCCGGCGCATCATTCTCAAACCTAATATTTTAACATTCTATATATTGGTTGGAGGACATGTGGGCATTAAATTTTTTTTTTAAATTCTGTTATACAATACTTTGAGATTATGCATGTTTAACTCATGAATATCTTAAATTGTTTATAGCTTGAGAGTATTCAAATTATTATTCACATGTCTTAAAAATACTTGCACAAATTTCAAAACTTTGCATTTGACTTTAAGAACTACTAGTCTTGAATTTAGCTTTGAATATTTTTTATCATTTAGAACTTGAAATATTTGAAGAAGTATTATGATTTTAGGCTTTAAATGAATCGTCTTCTGTTCACTAGCATGAGTATTGCGAATTCTGTGGTGATTAATTTTAAATTTTAGGAAAACTACATATTTGAATTATTTTTCACCCCTAAGAGCATAAGTTTGAAGACACAATTTTAAATTAATTTTCACACCCTAGGAGCTTGAGTCTAAAGAGCTCAATTCTAAAATATTTTCATGAGCTTTAAATTTTAAAAATCAAATTTTAATATTTTTAAACCCTAGAAGTTTATATTTTAGAAACCTAAAGACCTTAAATTTTTTAATGCCCTGGCTTCCGACATTTTAAATTCTAATAGCCTAAAACTTAAAAGCTTGAATTTTGAAATATTTTAAAATTCGAATAGTTCACATATTATTATTATTATTTATAAGTGACAATTGAGATTTTAATAGTTTACAAGTACAAATCACTCAAAATTGCGATAGCCTCTCGATGTCAACACTCATTAGGGGGCACGAGAGAATGCCAACCTTTCCAGACATCTCAAAAGATTCGATAGTTAGCATCGTGAAACACTGTTGTGAGGAAACAAAAGGAACATTTAATTCACTATCTCAAAATATGCGAAAGGCTTTTAATATACATGCAGAAAGTGTTAGGTTACAAATTAACATTCCCATTTCGACAGCCTCCTTGCGTCAACCCCCGCCAAGGGACACATAAAGTGCCAACATTCTAAGAGCAAAATTAGAATTTTCAACCCGCGGTCTCAAAAAACGCAACGGAGCAAAACTAAACTCAAAATGATGCAATGTGCCTTCAAACATGTACAGAAATGTTATGTTGTAAATAAACATTCCCCCTCTTAAAAATAATTATTCATACGAGTTTGCGATTTCTTAACCTAACAGGTACCGTACTCGCGTCAAATGAAGGTTTGCGAAAAATTTCCCAATTGCGCGGCGATGATGAAGATCGACAAAGACAATGGAATGAAAATACAACAAAGATCTTATATTTCTGTTATATATATTTTTTTCTATACACTTAATGCAATGCACAAAAATACTAATTAAAATAGATGAACAATAAAAATGGGTTGGGTTCTAGTTGGCTGTGGATTTCTGCTTAGGTTAGGGATCAAACAGGGATCATTCCTATTTCAATTTCAAACAACAAATAAAAAGTAAAAGGCAAGAAAGCTTGGGTCGCGTGCTTAGAGGAAGGAAAAGGAGGCGTTGGATACAAAGCTTTCCTTCGTGTGGCTTCCGAAAGGGATCGAGCGGTGCGAAGGGCGAAGGAGAAGGGCTTTGTGTGCACAGAGACACTATGTGTGGCTTCTGTGAGGAAGAAGGAACAAATGTTTTGTTCAATTGGAAATAAGAGGAAAGCTTTGGATTTTGTGGCTCAGTTTGGCGAGAAGAAGCAAGTGCAGGGTCTAGTCACACACACACAAGAAAGAAGAAGAACAAGGAAAACAGAGGGAAAAAGAAAAAAAGAAGTGAAGGAGTAAAATAAGGATGAGACTTACGACATATGGGGGCAAGTAGGGATTCGACTGGTTGAGATGAACGATGAAGGAAATGAAGGGTTGTACAGGCTCGAGTGGAATTCTTGGGCGACTTCTAGTGGATAGAAGGAACCATACAATGAGAATTAATGAGTCGAGAGGTTTAGTTTGTGTCTTTGTAACTAAAATGAATGAGGGAGCTGTTATCCCACTCGAGTGAGCTCTAAGAGGCAAGAGAAAGTAAATCTTTAAGTTAATTAATTTAATTTTAACCAATATAACTTTTTTTTTTTTTCATTTTTCCCCATCTTTTTTTTTTTTCATTCTTATGGCCAACACCTAGCACTTGAAACGTTGCTATTTACAAAGCTAGCACTCATGTGATTTTGTAATTACAACTTTCATTAATATGGACTTTGATTACAATGGGAAAACTTTCATAAGTGATCATAGCGAAATTTTCTATAATTGAAGTGCTTAATTTGATTGGCATGCATTATTAACAATTTTGAATTTGCTATTCTCGTTTCTTTGTATCAATTATGTCATTAAGTCTATCCTTTCATTAAGTATAGGCATATGATATTATACTTCATCCTATGAGGCCTCTAATAGAAAATAATTGATAATTTATAAATATAGCATTGCATTCATGTTCTTTTTTGTGCTCCATAGATTTAAATGTTTCAAATTTGAATCACTAAATCACACTATAACATAAAGTATAAGTCACCATGCACCAATTCTTTCATATACAACATTGGCTGGAGTAATGCATTTATATACTTGCACTTCATGACGACAACCAATAAAAAGGTATTATGTTTCATCTTTATCAAGTGGTTGGGATACAAAGTAGCCAACGAAAATAGACAAATTTAGGCATAGGAGGGGAACAAGAGAGGTTGAGAGAGGAAGATTGAGTATATGGACCATGGTGAAACCCTAAAATGAAGAGTTCCAGTTAAGATTTCGCAAGAAACATTGATTTCAATTCATCTTATTCCATTTTAGGATTTATTACCAATTAGATAAAATCAAAACTAAATTCAAACTTAATAATGATCTAAAAGGATTATTTAACTTGAATTAAATCAAATAATTTAAAATCCTAAACTAAAATATAAATGCTGAAATAAACTTTAAATTTTATTTATTGCACGATATCATGTCCGATGACCTTCAAAAACTCTAGATTTGAATCATTATTGAGGGGAGAATTGGAAGCCTTCTATTGTGCTATAGAGCATGCAAAATTCATCCTAAAGTAAGATGACTGAGAAATTCATTCTTAATAAGAGTCTTTAGAGGTAAGGAATGAGAAATTTATCTCATAAAAGAAAAGGAAGTGATAGGTTGAGCATCAACAATTCAACTAAGTTACTGGAAGATTCTTTTCATCATTCTTGAGACCATGATCTGCTCCGGAAAGATGCTTATAATTTTTTTAAGGTTTTCATACTAACTAAATTGACTCATATACTTAAATTAAATGCGAGTATACTAAAATTGTTATTGTTTTTTGTTTTTATTTTTTCAATTTAGGTTCAGAAGTTGTAGATTGTAAATATGATTTGAATGTAGTTTACATGAATGCAATTTGAAAGTAGAACTACATGTGTTTTACAAGAATACTTTGCAGTAAAGTGAAAGGCCACCACTGTTGAAATCTTAAGTGGCTCTGGATTGATAACCATCTATTTAAGTGGTAATGTTCAATTTCATGTGCCAAAAAAATCTCTATTTGCAATCATGTGCCACAACAATCTCTGTTAAGTAGTGCAGGTGCTGCCATAATCAGCAGAAAATATTCTTCTCATTGGATTAATTTTAGATTAATCTTTAACATCAGCATCCAATCATTCACCTTAAGATACTCATTTATAGAATGAGGATAACCACTATAATAATCTTCAATTTCAGTTCAGCCTTTCCAAGGATCTAGATGGTCTTTCTGTTACCATGCTTCTAAGATTTCATGATATTGCTTCATAAAGGTAGTTGCATTCTTTGAAACTTAACATAAGATACATGAATATAAGTTGGTGTAAGAGTTCCAATTTTGGGATCATGCGTAATATGAAGATTGCACGAATCAGTCATCATAATATTTTGGATATATGAGATTGAAAGGGGTCAAAGTAATTGCATATAATGATTTTATTGATTCTTATTATAATATGATGATCACAAGGCTTGATTAACATAATTATTGTAAGATCCATTTATTAAGAACAATCTTCTTGTATGAGCTAGGTTACAATCTTCATTAACATTTCAAGGGAGATCTTGCAACCATGACATCCATAATGATAAATTCTTGCTCCTTTATGTTCATGCCGTATGTTCATTAAAAGTTGAGCTACAAATTTCTCTTGCTAATGAGATTGTTTACCATGAAGTTCTCAAAGATCATACTATGAAGCATATGATTTTTGTTAAGAATACATGAGATAACCAAATGGATATTCAATCCTTAAATGCAACGACCCAATACGATTTAGATTTAACAGCCTTGATATTAAATGATGTAACAAGCAATAAGTTTAAAGCCGAATGAGGTTAGAAGTAGTAAACTGATGAAGAAAATGTGAGAAAAAGAACATGAAGGAAATATATGTAAGAGTGACAAATGAGAGATTTTAGAAAATACTAAATTCAATATTCTACTCAAATTATTTGGAGATGCAACGTTTACTTATTTAGACTTGATTAATAATACCCACTTAAAACTGATAAAACTGGTACGAAAGTATCCTTATTATATGTTACGATGTAATTAGACAATTAATTTTAGATTAATCTTTAACATCAGCATCCAATCATTCACCTTAAGATACTCATTTATAGAATGAGGATAACCGCTACAGTAATATTCAATTTCAGTTCAGCCTTTCCAAGGATCTAGATGGTCTTTCTGTTATCATGCTTCTAGTATTTCATGATATTGCTTCATAAAGGTACTTGCATTCTTTGAAACTTAACATAAGATACATGAATATAAGTTGGTCTAAGAGTTCCAATTTTGGGATCATGAGTAATATGAAGATTGCACGAATCAGTCATGATAATATTTTGGATATATGAGATTGAAAGGGGTCAAAGTAATTGCGTATAATGATTTTATTGATTCTTATTATAACATGATGATCACAAGATTTGATTAACATAATTATTGTCAGATCCATCTATTAAGAACAATCTTCTTGTATGAGTTAGGTAACAATCTGCATTTAACATTTGAAGGGAGATCTTGCAACCATGACATCCATAATGATAAAGCCTAGCTCCTTTGTGTTCAGGCTATATGTTCATTAAAAATTGAGCTACAAATTTCTCTTGCTAAGGAGATTCTTTAGCATGAAGTTTTGAAGGATCATGCTATGAAGCATATGATTTTTGTTTAGAATAATGAGATACCAAATGGATATTCAATCCTTAAATGGAACGACCCAATACGATTTAGATTTAACAGCCTTGATATTAAATGATGTAACAAGCAATAAGCTTAAAGCCGAATGAGGTTAGAAGTAGTAAACTGAGAAAATATGAGAAGAACATGAAAAAATAGATGTGAGAGTGCGAAATGAGAGAGATTTTAGAAAATACTAAATTCAATATTCTACTCAAATTATTTGGAGATGCAAAGTTTACTTATTTAGACTCGATTAATGATACCGACTTCAAACTTATAAAACTGAAAAGAAAGTATCCTTATTGTATGTTACTATGCAATTAGACAAAGTTAATATCAAAATGGAGACATGCCAATGTCTACAAGAATACTGATTCTCATAACAATTCTGCATCAAGATGCCACAAGAAATTTTGATCTATGATTTATTATAAAATCAACTCATCTTTTTATCGATCAAGCTAGCTAGCTCATTAACGGCCCTAGTAGCCAACCAACACCTTTTATAAGGCGCAAAAAACGAAAGACATTTATCTCACTAAGTGTGGTGGCTACACAAATCCATTTTCTCCATTGTGTCCAACATGAATTTTTTTAAGACATATTTAAAATGTACTAACTTTGCAGGTATATGTAAACATCTCCAGCACCAGGATTTACTTACCCTCCTTTTTTGTCTTTTACAGGATCATGGAAACTGCACCTTCATTGCCAGACTTCATGATCGCCCTTAAACCAGATGATTATCAGCTTCCTCCATTGGATCCCTCATGGGGCACAGGAGAAAACAATCAACTCAACCTATAAATAAGCAAAGTAGATAGGAAAGCCATACAAGTTTGATAGAGAATTCCGAGGCTTTAATGCAGGGGGGAAAAAAAAATTCCATTGCTCAGCTTTGCCATGCATATCTCATTGGATTGTCGTATAAAGGAAATGTTTTGTGCAATAAATGGAATGCCATCTTTTCCGTCCTTTCTACCGAGTCTCTTTTCATGGTATATTTGTTCTTGGGCAGCCTTTTATCTTGAGGTGGTTTCCAGAGTGTTTTTTAAGAAAGATGAACATTGTGAAAATGTTTTGTAGCACACTAAGCGATGAAATGCTATACATATATTGTACAAATGAAGTAATAAGTTGGGTGATGGGTGTAAAATGAATAATGCATCTTGAGAGCAGATGGGTGCTACTGAGATTTATGATGCTCTAGTTAATGGTTGTTCCCCTTTGATTCGATTTGATCAAATCAAGCAGCTTATTTGTTATCATTTTGTTGTCAATAAACATTGTCAAGGTTGGATCTCATATGATTAGGGGTTTGTAAATGAGTCAAGCTCGAGCTGCGCTAAACTCAAGCTTGACTCATGAGATGTATGATTGGCTCGAGCTCATAACTTTAGCTTGAACTCAGCTTGTGACAGTTATGCTTGGCATGAGCTCAACTTAAAAGCGAGATTTTGATAAAAAATATATTAAACATATATGAAACAGTAAAAATTTCACGCACACACAAATGATTAATTAATATAATCAAGCAGATTCAATGAGCTATCTAGTTGGGTTAAACCGTTGAGTGTGGAGTTTGATTTATTTGGGTTGAAGCAACAATAGTGGTAGAGATAAAGAACCTCGGTGCTGCAAAAATGATGCTCATGTGTCACAAGATAGACGTAGCCATGCCAATATTAGGCGTAGCTACACTGACGACATAGTTTTGCCAAGTAGGGACTTACCTACATTGCGGTTCTTCGATTCCAAGTTCTGAAATAGAACAGTTGGATAATTATGCTGAGGAGCAACGTGATTATGCAAGGGCAATTTTTCTCCCAATTTGATTATGAAGTCTTCAATTCGGAGCAACAATACACTCTCTTGTGAATCTCTTGCTTGTGGACTCTCAGAGGGCTTTTGTTTGGAGTGGTAACGTTTGAGAGGTGAATTTCAAAGCAGAGTTGTTATAAGTTCTAGGGGTGTATAGAGAAGAACTGAGTGGTGCAAATTTCTATACATCTCTCATTTCACAATTAAACATTTGTTGTGGTGTGGCTTAGAGGTTTTTTTGTTCTAGAGTTTTTCAACATTAAATCTATGTTTTTCTAGGATTACTTTATTGCATGTTTTTGTTTGATATTTTGTTCAGGATATCTTGAATCTGTGTGATTTTTTTTTTTTTCCGTAGTGTGATTTTTATTGTAAATCACATGAAGTCTAAGTTTCCATCCCAACAAGTATCATAGAGAGGTTTTTTCTGAAGATTTTTTATTTGAGTTGGAACAATAACCGACGAAACAAAGTACAAAGTAAAAAAGTTCAATAGATTGAACTTTGCATTTTGAAAAAAAAACAAATGGAAGATTTATTGTATCAAACTAAATTTGTATTTGTCACTTCAAGAAATCACGAAGAAGCCTAAAACGATGAATATGGAAAAATGAGAAGTGCTGGATCGAATGACTCTATGTTTGATCTATCTTTCATTTTCTTTATCTGTTGTGTTTAACATAGTGAATGAGAAAACTACGTGATCTTATGACGGCTTTGACAAGGATGTATGAAAAATCTTTGGTTTCAAATAAGATTTTTTTGATGAAGAGGTTATTCAACATGAAGATAACAGAAGACAGTTCAATGATTGAACACTTAAACACTTTTAATATTGTGACTGGTCAGTTATGTTCTATATGTATCAAATTTGATGATAAGGTCATGACACTGTTAATTCTGTCTTCTTTGTCAAACAACTGAGATGGATTGATCACGACCGTGTGTAATTCTTCAGGCAGTATGAAGTTGAACTGCGATGATATTGTGAGGTTAGTGCTGAATGAAGAAATTCATAGAAAGACACCAAGCGGTGAATCTTTAAGTTCTACGCTGAATGTTCAAAAATAGAGGAATGAATCTGAATAGTAAAAGATGTAAAGACAAATTCAAGTGTAGAAGAGGAAACTCCAGGTTCTGCAAAGGAAATGATATAGGAGAATGCCGAAACCCATGATAGGAAATGTCATTTCAAGGATTGCAAAGTTCTAAAGAAGGCTAATGGACGAGACTAAGATAAGAATCTCTCTAGAATAACCTCCACATGTTTTATCCCTAGACAATACTAAATAATAGTTAGTAGATTCATGTGCATCTTTTGAAGCTTGCCTCAATAGATAATGTGTTTAAAAATTACACTCTGAGTTATCTAAGAAATTTGTATTTGAGGAGATAACAAAACTTGTGGTATCGTAGGGAATGATGATATTGGTATCAAGTTGTCAAATGAAATAGTTCTGGAAGCTCAGTGAAGTTAAATATGTTCCAAGCCTAAACAGATATTTGATCTCTGAAAGCCAGTTGACTATTTTCACGGGTGATTCGTGCAAAGTGACGAAAGGCAAATTGTAATGGCTCGGGGTAACATTGAAGACATTGTTTACCTAATCAATGAGAGGATATAATCCAATGCAATTTTTTGGCACCGCAAGCTTAGCCATATGAGCGAGAAAAAATTATTTATATGACAAGCAGAATAATTTTTTTTTCCTCCAAATGTGAGTCAATGATGAAGTCAAAGAAGTTGGAGTACGTGCTTACTGATGTATGGGGTTCTACTCAAGTTCAGCATTGGACGTGACACTAATTTGTCACTTTCATTGATGATTACACTATAAATGTATGTGTTTACTTCTCAAAACATAAATATGATATATTTAAAGTGTTAAAAAGGTTGGACATGGTAGAAAATGAGATTGATTTGAAACTTAAGTGTCTCGGCGTCTCGAAGTAGATAATGAAGGCAAGTATCGTGATCAAAATTTTGAGTTAATGTGCATAAGAGGTGATCATACATGAGTTCACTGTTCCAAGAACTCTACAACAGAATTGAATGATTGAGTGCATGAACAAAATCATCACAGAGCGTGTCAGGAGTATGAGGTTCATGCAGGCTTGCCAAGACAATTTTGGATAGAATTAGTGAATGATGTTATTTAACTGATCAATCATGATATGCTAGTATCTTTGAAGGAAAGCTTACCTGAAGAGGTCTGGATTGACAGAGATAGATTTATATCTAAAGGTACTTGAGTATTCTACATATGTTCATGTTAATGTAGGGTCCATAATTAAACTTGATTTAAAATCTATCAAGTGCACTTTCATTGAGTATGATTCAAATGAATAAGGGTACAAATTTTGGGACTATCAAAATCAGAAGTTCAATAACAAAGATGTGACATTCAATAAAATGAAGATGTATAGAGATTGGAGTAGAACATAAAATTGTCTGTCAGTTACTTTTAAAGTGTACAAATATGTTGAGATAAAATATATTGGTGATCAAGAGGGTAGAGATAAAAGAAGTGCTGAATCGAAGGAAGTACAAAAGTCAAGAGGTTCAACAATGAGACTGACACAGAGGTATTCTTCTTCTTTATACTATTTGTTGCTAACTGATAGTGGTGAACCAGAGTGCCAATAGGATGTCACTCAAGTTGCATATTCAAAAGAGTGAGAGTTTGTCATTGATTTCAAATTAGACTTAAGATATGCAAGTTTTACTAAATGATAAAAGAACACTACACAACAAGTGGATCTACAGGCTGAAAGAAGAATAAGATAGTAACAAACACTACAAGGAAAAGTTTGATGTGAAGGGGTTTCAACAAAAAGAATGAGTGTACTACACTAAGATATTTCTTATGCGGCTAATAATTGTTAGAGTTGTGTTGAGCTTAATAGCAGAGGAAAACCTACATTTGGAATAGATGGATGTAAAAATAGCCACAATTTACATGGAGATATAGAAGAGGAACTATATATGGTGCAACCGCATGTTTACGAGGTTTTAGGGATAGAAAATTTTAGTTGCATGTTAAGGAAAAGCCTCTATGACTTGAAGTAGACCCCGAGACAGCGGTAGAAGATGTTTAAGAGGTTCATGCAAGACCATGGGTACATAAAGTGCCAGAAAAATAACTATCACTTCGTTAAAACTTTGATAATTGTTATATTTTACTCATTTTACATGTGGATGACATGCTAATTACATGGGCATATATGGACAAATCAGAGACTTGAATCATCAATTATCAAGGCAGTTCGAGATGAAGAATTTAGGTCAAACCAAAAAGATCATCAGGATGAAAATCAGTATCAACACGAGTGCATATACACTAAAATTGTCTCAAATGCGGAGGTTCAACATGAGAGATAAAATCAATTTGCACCTTCTGAGATAGTCACTTAACAGTTATATAAGAAATTATCGTCAAAGTTTAAAGCTGAGCAAGCACATATAAGAACTCCATACGCTTCAACAATTAGGAGTCTGATGCATGTTATATGTATGAGACCAAATATAACACATGTAGTGAGAGTGGTCAACAGGAATATGGGTAATCCTGAAAATCATCATTGGGAGGTAGTGAAGTGAATTCTTATGTATTTTAGAGAAATAATCAACATGACACTTTACTTTGGAAGTACATAGATCAATATACAACGATTTATAAATTCATATGTGGCAGGAAATTTAGATGGTAAAAAAGTAAATAGGGTATATCTTCACTTTAAGGAACACAACGAAGGATTGAGTTTCCACGTTAAAGAAGGTTGTTGCACTTTCAACTCCGGAAGATCAACTTGGATTTAAAAAACATCAAACAATGCACGATGAAGATCATGTGAGATAAAACTTGAAGTTATCATCTGCAATTCCTGTAGTTTCTATAGGTAGGTGGAAGATTCTTCCAGATAATGTTGCAGAGGAGTTTGCAGGGAAGTAGATAACTGCAGTTGACTTTGACTGCAGTTCCTAGGCAGAAACCTCTTACAAATAATGTTACAGGGGATTTTGCAGGGAAGTAGACAATTGTGGTTATCTTTGACTACAATACCTGTATTGCCAGCAAGTAGGTAGAATACTCCTATAGGTAATGATGCAAGTAAGTTTGCAGGGAAGTAGAAAACCTACAGGACAAACTGACTTCTAGTTGACTGTGGTTGTTGTTGGCTGCAGTTTCTGCGATGCCTGTAGGTAGACATAAGACTCCTCCAGGTAATGCTACAAAGGAGTTTGCAGGGAAGTAGACAACCTATAGGAAAAAAACTACAGGATAAAACCTGCAAAAAAAAAAAAAGATAAAAGCTCGTAATAGGATAATGTCCTTTGCAAGGCAGATTGCTAACAGATAAGCTTTATGACGACAGAGAAAAGAAAGCTGCAACTTGCAAGGAGAGAATCGATTGCTGCTGTTGTTGTTGTACAAGAGAGTTCCTGCGAAGAAGTTTGCAAGGAGAGTTCTTGTGGAAATGGAAACACAGAGAAAGAACAGTATGGAGATTTCCGACAACAGGGAAGAAACCGACAAAGAAGGGCATGTAGGTCAGCTGATGGGATTCCATTCAAGGATAAGTCCAGTCTCGCCTCTGTAATAGCCTTTTTCAAGTCGTTTTGCAAGCCAAGCAACGATGAACTCCTCTATAACAAACATACCTTCGTTTCCACAATCCACACATATGAAATGATGAAAAAAAACCACGGAAGTCGATGCAGCCGCAACTTCCTGCAGGAAGGAATAACATTTGAAACCTGCAGGGGGGGGGGGATGGCAAAATAGCTCCCCCTCTATCCACTTTTACTGCGAAGACATGTCTGAGAAAAAATAACTTCTCGTCAGTTGGGAGTGTTATTGAAGAGACAAAGTCCAACTCTCCAAACAACAATGACGACTCTCCGAATGGGATTTCCACAATAGAGAGAGCGCAAATCACAATTAGGAAAATCTGTTGACAGAGGAAGCTATAGTAGAAAAGGCCGCTGGAAACACAACATCCTCTAACACCTATGCAAGGAAGGGAAAAATACAATAGGAGAAAGGGTCGGCTACGAATCAAGCTGTAGGAACCAACACTGAATTTTTGTGGAAGAACAACATGAAAGGACAAGAAGCAATACTGGATTTTAGGGAAAAAACTGTGTTGTTTCCTGCAATTGGGAATAACAACATAAAAAAAAAATTTGAAGTCCATTGGGTAAGAACAATGGTAAGGTTCTACGGAGAAGAAAATCGGGAAAGTCCTGTGACTGGGAGGGACAACAAAGAAGCCATTATCACATAACTCATCAGAGAAGGGTCGCCGATGAGAGGGGGAGCCGATCGACAGAGGTCCGACAAAAATCTTGTCAGGAGAGGCTTTCAATGAGAGGGAGACAGTAACCCACGGTTGGTTGCCCACATGATATACCCTTGACGAGGATATCAAGGATTTCTTCACTCTAGATGTGCTTCGGTCTCACGATAAGAAGGACCGAGACTGGAATCCAGGGATCAACCTTCAGCGAATGGGGGTCCGTCGTTTGGAACTACCTGCTGGAAGGATCAATGGCAACAACCTTTAGAAAACAAATAGGGAAGAGGGGAACCGACGACAGTTACGGTGAAAGCGACAACAACTAGGTGAACCGATGAATATAAACCTACACGGCAGATATGTAATAGTTCTTTATGAAAAAAAAAATGTTAGGTAGCCAAAAACAAAAATTTCTCCACAGAACAAAGCTCTACGAGAGGAAAAACAATGGGAAGAAAAACTAATGGGAAACTGTCGCTTGCTTTCTGGAGGCTGGCAGAGTCGAAGCTCCAACCTCGGGAAGGGCCAACCGACAGGCCAAGCCCGCAGGGAGAGAAGAAGCAAAAGTTTTTGTTTCAAATACCAAGATGAGTGCCCCTTCCTTTCGCACAGAGGATGACATGAAGGGAGTTCGACGGTTCTGGAAGGACCAATGGCTAGGGTACAAAATTAAACTATGATAACATTTTAAAAACCAAACTCATGCGGAATAAAGCCGAATATTTTTATTGAAATGAAATGGGTATAAATAGCCCTTACATAAACCTAGAATAAGAAAAACAATAACACTTAATATCTCAAATTAATCAATTCATATTTATTATTTGGAGATAAAAGAAACAACATAAAATATGAAATCTTAAAATAAGAAAAGAAATAAATCCAATGCAAGAAAATATATCTAAATGATACCGGGAAATAAAGTTATATTAGGAAATAAATATAATCCTCATAACTTCTAACAACAATAAATTATTTCCTAATATAACTTCTAACAATAACTGGGTAAAGAGGAGGGGTTTGGAAAGCTTCATAGTGACAATATGTGTTATTCAGCTTATTAAAAATATTATTTTTCAAGTCAGGACAAAACATATTCAACCGATATATTACTTTATTCACTCTCTCGTAGAAGATGTGTAGTTATTCTTGAGGAATATACACAGAACTCATAATCCTGCAAATATGTTGACTAATATGGTGACTATAGTGAAACTGGAGTCATTCTTGGCTTCAGTTAGAGTCTGGGAAGGTTAAGATCGAAGGCGAGTAACACTGTGGTACATGACTATGAAGATTATATATATGTTGGAGCAGATATGGAGGAAAGATGTTGGATGCAGATCTACCTCCAATTGGGAGATTTTTGTGCGGAGTCTGATTTAATTGGGATGAAGCAACAACAGTGGTAGAGATAATTCATTCAATTTCAAGTTTTGAAATAGACCAGCTAGAATAATTAGGTCAGGAGTGATGTGATTATGCCAGGGGTAGTTCTCTCCTGATTCAATACTTAAACCCTGGATTTAGAGCGTCGATAGTTTCTCTTTTCAAATCTCTAGCACACAGTGAACTAACTCTTGA
Source organism: Phalaenopsis hybrid cultivar (assembly GCA_002079205.1). Taxonomy (NCBI): domain Eukaryota; kingdom Viridiplantae; phylum Streptophyta; class Magnoliopsida; order Asparagales; family Orchidaceae; genus Phalaenopsis; species Phalaenopsis hybrid cultivar. The sequence goes on along the minus strand of JXCR01148748.1, from coordinate 233,063 downwards.
AGGGATTTTGCGTGGAGCGCTGAAGTTCGAGAGGTGAATTTTAGGGTGTGTGATTTCTCTTATGTGATCAAGAGAGGATTTGGAGTGAAATTATTGTACATTCTAATTTTGTAGAGATAAAAATCAAGTGGTGTACATATCTGCTCTGCTCACTTACACGCCTACATATAACAAAGCCAATATATTGGTTCATTGATCAATTACATGCCCACCTCATCCCTAGATAGAGGGCATGTACATTAACTGGAATGCAAAGATGATTGTATCAAATCAGAACAGAATCATTTCATTGATCTAATCATTAATCATTGTGCGATGTGTAAATTATGAACTTCAAAATCAACATCTTTTTTTAATTTAATGCTCATGTTAAGCGGTTCTTAAAAAAAACTGACAAGGTTTTCAATGATTAGAATGTCAGACATGAAAAGAACTCCAAGGAAAAAAAAATTATTATTTCCTTCAATATATTTACGAGCCCTTAACCTTTTTTTAATCTGGTGAATTTCAGAGAACAAGAACATCTTTTATAAGTCTCCCTCTATCAAGAAAACTGCACCATTGAGCAGCCAAACATGATTGGTTCTGAAGAAAAAATACTAGCACTTATCAACCAGTTTATTCCAATTCCTGAAGTAATCCTTGTTATATTTTAACATTAAAATCAAAGCCAATGATATAAATTTAAGATCTAACCCAGAATTTTCAAGCCGGCTTCTCATAGGTATTCTGGTCTCTGAACTCTGCGATCTTGCTTCGTATCATTTCCGCTACATGAGGCTGCACAAACATGTGCGTGCCGTCAAGGACGTGCACAATAAATTTCTGTGACGCAGGTAGAGCAGCATTCAAATTCACAATGAACTGTGCCATCGGAACATCACTGCAAAAAAATATTTTGGAGATAATTTTATTTAAAACTATTTAGATCAAATCAGTCTGAATCATAAATGTTTGAAGCAATATTGATCGCTACATACCAGGAAATTAATATACCTTTGATCGCATTCACCATCTTCAAACGTAAGATCAAATTTATTCTGCAGAATTAAGTCAATGTCATTCTCCTTACGAAAGAAAAGATACTATTGTGTGTGTAACAAAGAGAATATAGCACGCTGTTATCACCAGGGTAGCTTTCTTTTGGTAGTTATAATTACATAAGTTAGAGTGAACCCAAACTACAAGTGAAAGAACCTTTTTAAAATTCTACTAATGCTACATAAATGGGGTAGTGTAATGGAGTTGGGACTTGGAAGTACCATTAAGAAAGTCAGAAACCCTTATTGAATACCCTAATATAACAAGAAGCTTTCTCTAATTGGTTGGTGCTCAAGGGCCATTTGGGATCACTTTTTATTATAATTTTTATTTTGTTTATGTTTTGATATGAAATATAAATTTGCTTAATATCTTAAAAAAGTAGATTTATTTTAATTAAAATTTTATTTTTGTCTTCATCAAGAACAGGCCTGAAAACCGCAGATGCACATTATAAATACATTCATAATCAGCAATGATCTCAGATTAATTACAGGCATATATAACTCATTCAAACCAAAAAAGTTAAGTATGTCTGCAGAAAGGACAAAAAAATTAATACTAAATAACATTGATCTCCAGAAAAAAAAAAAAGAGAAGAATTCTAAGAACTAGATCAAAAAGAAAGAACGACCAAATAACAACATAATGAAATATTCAAACATATCAAACATTAAACAATAATGTCATTCTTACCCCTCTCAACATCAATGAAGATGTTCCTGATATTCATGTTATACATCCTTTCTGTCCATCTCTTGATGCAATTTCAAGAGATATCAAAAAACTCTTTCAGTTTATTTTAAATTATTTCTAGATTAGTTATATTATTCTAAGTTATGTTTAGTAATTTTTTTAGTTTTAAATGTATTATTTAAGCATTATAATTATTTTGAGGTATTTACATACACATGACACATTTCTTATGTATTTACATATCTAACGCATAATTTTCATATTAACATGCTTAGCACTCAAATATTTAATATGACATCATAAGTATCACCATTAGTAACTTCTTAAAAGTGAAATACATCATTATATGCATAGATTTATGACACTAAATATCAAATTTTTGGTGTTTAAAACATAAATACAAAGGAATTGTGTGATTAACACTGTCATGGTCGGGTTCTAAGCCCCATATGTGAAAAGTGAACGGTTGCGTTAGGTAGTCCACAACCAACGTAAAATTTGTCGAAAAATCAATAAAAGAATTCTTTTGATCATTGTGTAAATGCTAGGGTGTCCCCTGGAAGCGACACATTGTATAATCTGAATACAGTAAAAAATATGCAAAGGTCGCTACACCGGCGCCACGGTGGTGTCAAATAAGCATGAGCTCCCACACTACGGACGGATGCAGGTAGAAAAATTAATCCATTAAGCTAATATTAGGATGAGATCTTGGAATATAAATACTCTCACAGATAAATCAATGGAATTAGTTGATATTATGGTTCATAGAAATACACATCTTATGTATTCAAGAAACTAAATGGGTTGGAGATAAGACTAAAAAGATTGATAGCTTAGGTTTTAAACTTTAGTATTCATGTAGGAGTCGCATTATGAGAGTTTGAAAGACAATGTTGTAAAAATTAATAGAATTGGAGATGAAATTATAGCCCTTAACATTGTTGTTGATACTAAAATTTTTAATAAGTGCGTCTGTACCTCATGTAGGTTTAGATAGAGGCACTAAAAAAAAATTCTGGAATGACCTAGAAGATATAATACAAATGATAACTCTTCAAAAAAAAAAATTATTAGAGGAGATTTAAATGAACATGTCTATAGAGTGAAAAAAGATTTTAGAAATATTCATGGTGGTTACGATTTTAGAGTGATTAATAAATAAGGTATAGTTATATTAGATTTTGCTTTAATGTATGATTTTATTATTGATAATACTTTATTCAAGAAAAGAGATAAACATATTATTATTTATAAGAATAGATCTAATAAAATACGAATTAATTATTTTCTAATGAGAAGAAGAGATCGTCGAGAATGTAAAGATTGTAAAGTTATTTCAAGTGAAAATTTAAAAACCCAACATCGATTATTAGTTCTAGATTTGAAGATGAAGAGTTGTAAAATAAAGAATACTAGGAATCATTACCATATAATTAGATGAGGGCGCCTAAAAGATACAAATAAAATTTTTTTATGAGTAAACTTCAAAATTTTAAGATTTTTGATGTTTTTGAAAAATTAAATTCTATGTAGGATAAAGTAACAAACATTATTAAACAAATGACAAAAGATGCACTAGAAGAATCAATCGAAAAAGTTTCTATAATTAAAAATAATTGGTAGTGGAATAATAATGTGCAAGAAAATATAAAATATAAATTGTGTTATAAAAATTGGTTTAAATATAAAAATTTAAAGAACTAAGAAAAATATAAAATTCTCCGTATGGAGTCTAACAGAACAATTTATGATGCTAAAAATCTTCTTTATAATAGATTATATACTAAAGAGATACTAAAGAGTTTTTAGTGTTAAAAATATGTGCATAAATTAGCCAAAAAAAGTGAAGATTTCATTCAAGTCAAATGTATTAAAGATGAAAATAAAAAATAGTTTTCTTAGAAAAAATATTCAACATAAAGGGTGAATTCTTTTGATAAACTTTTCAGTCATATTTTTGAAAATGCGACCGACCTTAGTGATTTTAATATAGTTAATAATAATAAAATGTATCATTTTTACTCTCGCATTAGTAAAAAAGAAGTTGAAGAGGCTATAAGAAAATCAAGGGTAGAAAATTTGTAGAACCGGGTGATATCTCAATTGAAGTGTAGGAATAAATAGAAGATTTAAGAGTTTATTGGGTTACTCAACTCTTTAATATTGTTTTAAAAAACTAAAAAGATGTATGTGGAGTGAAGGAAGAGTACTTTGGTCCCCATTTTTAAGAGTAAAGGGAATGCATGAGATTGTGCAAATTATAGAAGAATTAAGTTGATGTGTCATACTTTTAAATCATGGGAGAGGGTAATTGAACATAAGTTAAGACGTATTATAAAGATTTCTCATAATTTAGATTTATGTTGGACAGGTCTTCTATGAAAGCTATAAATTTATTGAGAGATTTGATGAGGAAGAACAAAGAGAATAAGGAGGAGGAGGATCTTATATATGATTTTTATTGATTTAGAAAAAAAAAACTTACGATAAGATTCCAAGAGAAATCCTTTGGAGAGTTCTAGAGAAGGAAGGTGCTGATATGACTTATATTCAAGTCATTAAAGCTATGTATACTAGAGTTGTTACTTGTGCTTGATCAGGAGGATTGACCTTTCCTATTTCAGTTGGATTACATCAGGGATCAGGTTTAAGTCCATATCTTTTTGCTTTTGCTATGGATGCTCTTACTGGAAATTTACATGAGGATGAACCTTGGTGTATGTTATCCTTCTTGTGGATAAGATAAGAGAAAGAGTTCAAAAAAAAACTTCAGTTATGTAGGACTACATTGGAGTCTAGAGGCCTTTTTTAAGTAGAACTAAAGCTGAATACATGGAATGTTATTTTAGTAGTAGTAGCTCTAGTGCCAGAGTTGTAACTATGGTTGATCAAATAATTAAAAAGTATAAACACTTTAGATATCTTGGGTTTATTGTTCAAAGTGATAGTGATATAGATGGGGATGTTATTAGTAGAGTTCAAGTTGGTTGGTTGAAGTGGAGAAAACCATCAGGCCTATTGTGTGATAGAAAAGTATCGCTTAGACTGAAAAGAAAATTTTATAAGATGGCTGTGAGACCTATAATGCTCCGTGGCATAGAATGTTGGCCTTTAAAAGAGAAGCATAAAACCAAGTGTTGTTGAGATGAGGATGCTGAGGTGGATGAGTGACTTTACACTTAGAGACAACAAGAGAAATGAATATATCCGTGATAGGGTTGGTGTAGCTCCAACGTCAGAAAAAATTAGAAAGAGTTGTCTTAGATGGTTTGATCATATTTTACATCCGCCATTTGATAATCTAGTCAGGAGTGTAGATGTTTAATATTCCACTTATGTTAAGAAAGACAGAGATAGACCTAGAAAGGCTTGGACAAATTGTATAAAAAATGATCTTAATTTATTAGAATTAAATGAAAATCTTNAGAGATAGACCTAGAAAGGCTTGGACAAATTGTATAAAAAATGATCTTAATTTATTAGAATTAAATGAAAATATTACACTCAATAGGATGCAATGGAGAAAAAAGATTCATGCAGCCGATCCCACTTAGTGGGATAAAGGCTTGTTGTTGTTGTTGTTGTTGTTGTTGTATAGAAATTGTGTGATATGTATGTAAGTTTCACTTTATTTAAATTAGATAACNTCAATAGGATGCAATGGAGAAAAAAGATTCATGCAGCCGACCCCACTTAGTGGGATAAAGGCTTGTTGTTGTTGTTGTTGTTGTATAGAAATTGTGTGATATGTATGTAAGTTTCACTTTATATAAATTAGATAATAAAATTTTTAGACCTTCTTTAGATTTGAATTTAGCTAAGTTTCATTTTAAATGAAACCCTATTTTTCAAATAGATGTCGTGTTATTTGCAATTGAAAAATTCAACTATAAATGAAATTTTAAAGTATTCTCTCTTCACACTCCTCTCTCACCCCCTATGGATTTCTCCCCTCCCCAATCGTATGATTCTCTATCAAACTCTATTTAATTCTGAACTCTAACCTATAAAATTTAGAGTCAACCNCTCACCCCCTATGGATTTCTCCCCTCCCCAATCGTATGATTCTCTATCAAACTCTATTTAATTCTGAACTCTTGACCTATAAAATTTAGAGTCGACTNTATTTGCAATTGAAAAATTCAACTATAAATGAAATTTTAAAGTATTCTCTCTTCACACTCCTCTCTCACCCCCTATGGATTTCTCCCCTCCCCAATCGTATGATTCTCTATCAAACTCTATTTAATTCTGAACTCTTGACCTATAAAATTTAGAGTCGACTCTCTATCAAACTATATTTAATTCACGAAGTAGCTTAGGATTCTTCCCTATCAAAATAACAATTATGGTGAGTTATTATAATGGGTCATATAATCACATTTAGCCAAATTTCAAACATAACCATATAAAACATTCTGAATATAATTATTATCAAATGAATCATAAATTATCATCCATAAATAACAAAGTTGATTCGTAGGATAAGGAATCAAACATAATTAATTTGGTATAAATTATAAGATAAAAATAATGATGAATTTGTACTTGATTGTCCAATCCATGAAATGCCATATCATTCTGCCTGGAAATCATATCAAACAGAAATTTAGTTTGAGAATTTAATTTCTCAAACTCCACAGGTTTAGAAACCTTAGCCACCAAAGTTTAAAAAGTTTATTCTACTATTGAATTAGTTTATGAGGATTATTATTATGATGAATCTAGTTTTGTAGATGAACTCGATAATGACGATCCATCATAAATTCTAAGATACTCGGCCTAAATTTGATATCAAGCTCGAGCCTACTGTGGGGATGTTATGATAACTATCAAGATAATGAAATAATTTGACCCATAATTTTGATATTCTTGTAATTTTTTTCCCCAAATATGCAAACCCTTCACAAGTTCAAGGCCTGCTTGGTGTCTAGCCCTTACTTTGAGCTAAATTTTGATCTAAGTCAAAACCCCAATTTTGGCCCTACTTAATCCCACCAAATTAAACCCCATAGCCTACTCAATTTCCTNAAATAATGATGAATTTGTACTTGATTGTCCAATCCATGAAATGCCATATCATTCTGCCTGGAAATCATATCATACAGAAATTTAGTTTAAGAATTTAATTTCTCAAACTCCAAAGGTTTAGAAACCTTAGCCACCAAAGTTTAAAAAGTTTATTCTACTATCGAATTAGTTTATGAGGATTATTATTATGATGAATCTAGTTTTGTAGATGAACTCGACAATGACGATCCATCATAAATTCTAAGATACTCGGCCTAAATTTGATATCAAGCTCGAGCCTACTGTGGGGATGTTATGATAACTATCGAGATAAGGAAATAATTTGACCCATAATTTTGATATTCTTGTAAATTTTTTCCACAAATATGCAAACCCTTCACAAGTTCAACCCTCTCACAACTTTCAAGCATGTTGTTGTGACGCTATCCTCAAACTTGCCACAACTAGTGCCTTCATGTTTGGCATATTCACCACCTTTGGCACTAACACATCCACTATCTTTAGAGCAGCAACAATTATCACCCTTAGGTTTGAATTTACTATCACCATCACACTACCCTGAAATTTCTATTCATGGTTGTATCCATATTCAACATTCCATCTACTCCCAAAATTAGCACCATTCACCGTTTATCACCATGTTCATTCTTACTCTCAATATCCCCACCATCTAAGTCCAGTGTATTTGGCACTACGATTATAGAGTTAATCTATCTCAAGAAATCATCATCCGGGCATCCCTGTAATTGGTGAGGGTTAAAACTGACTCATAGTGAAGTGTCTCATTTGGGCAATGCTCAATGATTTTCACTCTACGGTTTTAATATTAAAAATGTGTCTATTTAACTGCATGTATGCCAAAAATGATGAGAAAAGATGAGAAATCTCTCAAACTTTCTAGTTCCATAGGGATTTCATCAAACGAAATACAATATTAACTCTCAAATAATGTACCAAACTTCAGTTGTATAACGGAACACTCTTAAAGAACAAGTTTATGCCTTCCTCCTTAATCATTCAAAACTAAATATCAAGCCTCCTTAAGCGTATAGTCACTTTCTATCATAACCTATAAGAATGCAGTAACAAAGAATCAATGGAATACAATTTTTTTTATTTGAAAGGGCAAAAAGCTTAGGGGAACTATTACATGTGCAAATGCCGGAATGCTCAGAAGAGATCAAATTTTAAATATTTAATTCAAAATAGCCCATTATCCATCAACTATGAAAATGCATAATTTGACTCCAAAATCGTATGATGATTAAGTTTATCAAACTCATTTATTAGGTTAATGTTTAAAGCATTTCTTCTAACAGGTAACCTAAGAAAAGGCCACGTTCCCTCTTACGATATTTTATATTAATAATCAAGCCTTCTATGAACTAAACATGAGCACTACCTATTCCATATAGATTTGAAATAAAATAGACGTAAATTTCATTGCATCTGCCTCTAGGGTTTCAAATCCAAACGCTAGAGACGGAAAAAGAGAAAGCTATGTGGAGACGAGCCTAGCTCGCGCAAAAACTCTAGCCGCGGATCAAAAGCCCGGCGGCCCAAGATCATGGACGCATGGGAGGAGAATAGAGGACAGAAAAGAAATGCAAGGGAGTATCAACACCAAAGTTACCTCCCTTGATCGGAAGTCCCACAAGCTCGGCGGCCACCTTCTCCAACGCCTTCACTGCTCCTACTTCTTCCGGTGACGCGCGCACGCTCTCTACACCTGTGTTCGCGAGCGAATGCTATGCAGAGTCGGACTCTTCTATGGCTTTTGCGGGGCTGGATCCGGAAGCAGGCAGATTCAGGCCCCGCGAGGATTACAAGGACACGTATGAGAGTGACGAGTTGTGAACCAAAACCACTTCCTTTCCTATTATTGCCTTTAAAAAGAAAAAAAAAAACATGAATATTTTAAGGTTTGTTTGAGATTTTTTTATTTTTTATTTTTATTTTAAAAACATATTTTTTATTTTAAAAAAGTTACATACATATCATATATTTTTATATATTTACATGTTATATCATATCAATCATATTTTATTTTAAATCAAATTAAAAAATAAAAATTCAAACAAAAAATAAGATTAATCCTAAATGGCTCCTTAAGATTGATCGTGTTACCAATCATCATGAAGATATCCCAAAGCTAATTAAATTTAGACAAAATTGTCCAATAAAGAGTGACACCAAAAGAGTATATAATATGATTTTCTTCCAAAATCATGGCAAATCCTAGCAAGAAATAGTTGAGAGGACAAAACTAGATTGCATCCTCCAGTGTATCATTCAAATTCATCTATGCAACATACAAGCAAGTACATGACAAATTCAAAATTTTACAAATAAATAATATCTTAATTGATTTATAAGAAAACAACATCACCCAAAAACAGAAAAAAAGAATACAACAGTAATAACCGCATCCCCCTTTGAGATTGCACCAACTTAAGCGAAAGAGAGTTACATTACAGAAGGCAAATGAACACTTTGAACCCTTATAAAGTAGTTTCAAAAGGTTTAATATAGGTGTGGGTATAATATTTAAAAAATTAATTAATTTCTAATAGTCATCCCCATCATGCAATCGTGTAATAGCACTAAGAAATTATAAATGTCGTCACATTTCAAATATGACATGAAAGCACTCTTATGCATATCATTTCCTCTTAAAAATGACTTTTATGACATATCTTGCGAGTTCAACAAAACCTTTGGACAATGACCAACCATAACAAAAATTTTCTTAGGATAATATCAATGAACTAAGAAACATTCCGTTTAGCCAAATTCAGTGTTGGAATGAAATATGGAGCTATGACTTATTCGCAAAGTAAAAAAACTTGAGACAATATTAATGAATGGGAAATTTATATATCTAGCACACAATTGAGTGCTATCCATTGACTAATGTTTGTAATTCCCTTAGTATATATACACAATTTTGTTTGAAAAATAAGTTTTCATTTGAAAAACACGGTTCTGAAAGTGCTACTTGTGGAATAAATCAAATGTTAATTTTTGAAATTATTTTCACTCACAACACCATAAGGGAATTTAAGGTGAATATTAACCTAATTTTTTATCCTCAAAATAGTCATACAAACATAATATATTCAACATATGCTGCAACTCAACTAAATATATGAGTTTGCTTACAAAAAAAAATAAATAAATAAAAAAATAAATCTAAAGTAGTACAACTTGTTCTCCAAAGTACATCAACATCATTAAAATAAATACACCGTTAACAACAATAACAACAATGCTACAATTATTAAATCAAACAGGAGCAAAGTCTTCAAAAGAAATTTCAAGTCTTTGAGATCATTCTTCACCGTATCAACATATGTATTTATCTCTTCATCACCTCATTCCAATATTGCATCCCTCGGTTCATCAACTCATTGAAAAAATTTGCAATCTCTATTCATTAATTTTTTTAGACATCTATAAAATTTTCAGTCAACGCTGTCACATTTCTGTGTCGTGAAGACAACACATAATATGTTGCAATCACAAAATATTGATCGATATTTGGTCCCCTTAGAACTTGTCAAATTACTTGAGCTTAATATAATCCTGTAAATTAATGATTAACACATAATAATGCTAAACAAATAGGTGAAAAGAAAAGAGATGCATAATTTGTATAAAGAATGGGCATTTACATACATACCACTGTAGTCCTTTGCATTTATATATCTAACAAAAAAATCTATTTTTTTACATTGGTACCATCCAAATCTTTCATAAAGAATACAACCATATTAACTGAAAAAAAAAAAAGTTAAAATAAATGTGTCAAAAACAAATTCCTGTGATGAGGGTTAGTTTTGCCTTGAAACTAAAAAAATTGATGTTAGACCAAACAAAATTCAACAAAATGCAACATGAAAACCTAAAGATATTATTGGGATGGTATTGATGCGGTATTAATGTGATTGTTTTCTCAGTTTTTTTTTGAAAACTCGGAGTCACAAACTTTTCTATTTATATGTCGTCGTATAGTTCCCTTATTTTAATAACTCTCCCTCTTGGGTCATCATAAATGATCCGAATAGGAGAGGAATCACATAGAAAAATGATATATGACAATAAATCGGCAAACAAATAATAAGAAACAAAGGAAATGTTATATATGGGTAATCCTCGTGTTATGGGTCGAGAGTACACATTCGAACGGGAACAAATCATAGTATCTCGAAACACAACATTTACGAAGAGAATCCCAATATAAGTCACCCCTAACTAAAGAAACAATAAGAATATTTTTTGTTCTAGGGTTAATAGTCTCGAGAGGAATGTATCCATCTGGTTAATTACATATCTTATGACATACCCAAGAATGCTCTCGATAAAATGAGTTTCACTTACATTATCATGAACCTAGAGAATAGGTCATTAAAGAACGGTCATTTCGTATGCGAAAGCTTCGATGCTTCAACTCCCTCACTAATCTACATGGTAAAAAGTGAGTCTCTAACATACCAAATTGGTAGCAGATCATCGACATACGAAACATAAGAAATAACCAAAATAATCTTGATGGTGAATATCCCTATATGTCAGAGCGCACCGGGCCATCAGGGCTGAGGGTAAATCATTGTATCCCAAATTGAGATAGTCCATTGATGATCGGGTCGTCAAGATGTTATCAACGAAGTCAAAAGGAGCGATAATGCTCGAAGGGGCTCAACAAGAGGAAGAGTAGGGTAATCCTAAAAGGCAGAGGTAGTCGGGTCGGGTTACCATAGACCCGTCATCGCAAGCTACTAGGACTCTAAGTCTACCTGTTCATGAAAGCAGTCGACCCAACACGTCCCTGGTCAGTAATCCATGAATTGCATCGTCCATGGTGACTTCGGTAGCCTTAAGGGCAAAATAAGGAGACTTCAATCCTATGACCTACAAGATGGAGCTCAAGAGGTGGGACTCACACTCATTAGATAGATAGCAGAGTGGTCTCAGGAAAGGCCAGAAACAAGATGTCTAGCTACAAAACTGTAAACATTCTCCACAAAGGACTTACACCCCGTCTGGGTCAGAGCAGCCCCTAACACCCTAATGGCTTTAGATAACCACCTAAGTAGAAATATATGTTGGGTCAGTCGGGTTGAAGAAGCTTGTGGGCTTCTCCACGGGAAATGTAAATATGAATGTAATTATATCCCAATGTCCTAAGCAAGGGGGTCATATTACATGACTTTAGTCAAATCCATGCATGCAAATCATTTTAAAATCGGCTCGAAGGCCATGTAGGAAAATAAAAGTGCAAATTTTAAAGTCTTGAATTTTTTTAATTCTAAAATTTTTATTATCTTGAATATTTTATTATGATTTTATTTCATATTTAGAATTTTAAATCTTAAAGAATTTATATTGCATTCGTGATTCCCATAAAAACCACATAAAGAAAGAATGAAAGCAATTCAAGCATACAAACATGCAAAAAAAAAACAATTAAAATAATAATAGACTGGTGTCGTTGAGTCGACAACATATCACAGAAAAGTAAAAAACAGTCGAACTCGACATATACATGTCTGATCCTAATTTTATACATCAATATCAAATGCAGAATTAAGATACATGACATAAATTGACTGTGCTAAAGATTGAAGAACTAAAGCATGTCACTTGATTATTTTGGATTCATCATTAGTGGACTAAGAGCAACAATTTATGCCCCGTATCTTAATTTTGCATGCATAAATTGACTGTTGCAAATGAATGCAGAGATGCAACATGCAACATGACACACACAAAAGAGATGTACCCGTAAAATAAGCTACCTATTGAAAGGAATTACAGCTGTCCGGAGACCCGACACTATGCGACAAGCAGGCACCGACTACACATGAGTGCATCGAGCAAAACGATACTTATAAAAATGATTTAAACCTTACCCAAAAGATACTCACCAAGCACACATGCAAGATATGCAATAGACATATTAGAACAATCAAGCATACATAAATGCAATGAGACATCAAACTTATGACATTCAGAAATGTCAAGTGTATGACATACAAATGATAAGCATAGAGAAATGTTAAATGTAAAAAAAAAAAAGACCTAAGTGACGTGATCCTTACAAGTGAGAATCACACACTTAGGTGTACACACATTGTGTCTCGCACGAGTTCAATGGTTAGGAAGCGTGACTCGTACTTGTTATAATATGAAATACCCATGACACTCTGGGCGACATCATATGGATTGAGATAGATGGTCCATGAGTGAAACAACTCCTCCCAAAGTGTGCAAGTGTCCATCTCTGTCCATATGTTGTATGTGGAGAGGACACTCACAAGCGTGTGTGCTCAAAGAGACACAATAAGGTGTGGGTGCTCATAGAGACACCCCAAATATGTCACATGTAAAGCATACAAGGCAAAAATACTTTACATGCACATCAAGTCAAAAGATTTTCATGCACATGCAAATAAACATGTAATATAATGCAAAAAATATGTGCAGACAAGTGACCAGTAGACCGGGTCGTGACAACTAGTCAAACCGAAATGATAGGTTGATCGATCCTGGGACATTCGATCGGACCCCAAAGAGTAGGCAATCAGTTCAAAATGGTCAATTAAACCCAACGAATCGAGCAATCGGGCCGAGGCGATTGATCGAGCCAAGAAAATAGGACAATCAGGCCAGGACGACCGATCAAACCCAAAAGATCAGACGATCGGGTCGGGGCGACCGATCAAGCTCGGAGAATAAGTTGATCGAGTCGGAACGACCGATCAGACCTAAAGGATCAACCAATCATGTCGTGCTGAGGCCGTCGACCGAGCCCGAAGAATAGGTTGATTAGGTCAGGATGGTCGATCGAGCCCAAAGGATCGGGTGATCAAGCTGAGGCAAGCGATCAAGCCCAAAAAAAAAGGTTGATCGGGTCAGAACGGCTGATCGGACCTAATATGATCAGTCGGCAATGTCGGGGTGGCCGATCGAACCTGAAGAATAGGTCGATCAGGTCGAGATGGTTGATTGGACCAAGATGTGATCGGTAGATAGTACCAGGTAGGCCGATCAAACCTGGAGAAAAGGTCGATGGAGTCGAATCGACCGATTGGACCCGAGATGATTAGTGGTCGTGCCGGGGCAGCTACGACCGATCGGACTGAAGTGCTCACACACTCACACACATGATATGCGACATGATCTAGATGCAAAAAAATGTAGCAAATGAACACACATGCAATGCAATTCATAACACTCGACGACATATCAAACTCGTCTAAAATACCTCGCTTAGGTATCTAGGGTTTAAGCTCTTGGATTTGTGGCGTAGCCGCTTCCGGCTTTGGCTAGGAAATGTGGAGAACTTCACCCTTAGATTCCTCGTAGGAGAAGTCTTTCACCGTTCATAGGGCAGACTTACTGCAAAGCTTTTTCTGTCCTACGAAACTCACACAATCTTGTAAATGAGCTAACTATAAAGCTTTTCCTGTTCTCCAAGATCGAACTATCCCAACCCTTCTAAAGAAGGTTGGAAGCACTAAAATCATGGAAAAATTGGGATTCGAGCCGTTTAGGTATGGATCAAAGGCTCACAAGGGAAACTCTCAGATTCTCTAGGAGCGTGTCCAACTAAAGCTTCCTAACCTAGGTTTTCCTTTAGGAAATCAATGACCACTCCAAAGGCGTTTGGCCGCACCGAGTAGTATCAGCCGGCCAACTCAGCCCATGTGGACGACCGAACCCACAACATCTAGCCTAAACTAACCCTAGGGCCAGTTAAGAAAGAAACACATGGGATTTTGAGAATCTCACCAGCGCAGAGATTGCACTGGCGAAGTTCTGACAGTGCTCCAGTGATGCTTCAACGATCCTTTCCCAAGCCAAGATGAAGCCCTTGTTTGGTGTAGGAAGGTTGAAACTTTACTCCTTCGCTAGCCAAGCCCTTCCTCAAGAAGATCTCCAGACACACCCAATAAATTTGGTGGAGGAAGATGAAGGAGATGAGGGAGAAGAAGTTGAAAACGAGGAAGAGAATGAGGGAGATAAGGTCCCTTAGCTTTCTCCTCTTGAGGAAGAAGATATTCCTCTCTTCCTCTGTCCAAGAGGCACTCTCCAAAGCAATCCAAGATCTCCAAGTGCTCTCCAAGGAAGCTCCTTTAGCCCAAAAACTAAAAAAGGAAGTGCAAGATTGGAGGGAAATGAGGCTCCCCTAGGTTACGATCAACTCATTCAAGGAAATCTCACATTAGCCCCTTCCTTAACCTTCTTGGAAACTTCTAAGAGAAGCTTAAAAAAGGTGTTACCTACCCTCTTTTCCCATCCCCAAAGCTCATTATCACAAACTTGCAATTTTGGCCACCTCGAGTCAAATCAGTGCAAAAATTAGCTTTTTTTTCTTGATCTAGGGATTGAACGGCGCCTAGTCTGGCACCCTAGCACCAGGGCTCTGAAGTCTAGGTGCCAAGTTCAATGCCTACTTTCCCTGTTCTCAGGAAAAGGTTATTTTTAGTTGTTTTGGACACTTAGGCGCCTGAGACTGACGCGTAGGCCCCTCAGCGCAAGAAGCTAGTGCCAGACTTTCAGAGGCTCAATTTTAAATGTTCGGGAAGGCATTTTGGGCGCCTAGGCCACCGAGGTTGCCACCTAAGCGCCGGTCTAGCACCAAAACTCTGATTTACATTGGGAGTGCCCGAAGGAGGATTTTTTTGATCTGTAAGCTACGCGAGACTCTATATGAGTGAAACATAGTCCCATACCTTCAAAATTGAGTACCTTGATCGGCCTTTCACATGAAAAATCGCTGCCAACGGTCGCCCTAAGCCACGGCGTGAGTAGGGCATCCCAAACCTTAACTTTCCCGTAGCGCGCGTAGGACTCAATGAATTCCCTTGGCCATGAGAGGGCCCAAACGAACATGCAGTGACTTCTAAACACCAGAATGGACACCACTTATGTCACATGTTCTGAATGAGCCCCTCTCACGGCGGGTTCTCCTAAGTAAGGTTAAATCACCGCCAACCCCAACTCCTTGCCTTAAACAAGTGCTAGAGACTCTTGGATGGGTTACTTAAGCTACATGATGCAACGAACGAACAGTTGACTAGCTTTTTTCTCTGTAAGATTACATAGCTACAAATAAGCTCTCAAATGAGTAGGCTTACCACAACATGCTCTCAAATAAACAAGCTCCATACTTATAACTAAAATTCGGCACAATGAGAATATAAGAGCTCCATACTTATAATTCGGCACAATGAGAATTCGACACAATTACAATACAATGAGAATATAGGAGCTCCATACTGCAATCAAAATCGGAATAGCCTCTTTGACAACTAACTATTGCTACTATCACTGCACCAGTTGCTGAGACAAGGATATACTCACTTAAAAGTTTATATAAAAAAACCAATAACTCTCAACAAACAACTCATAATCATGTGCTTTTATCTATCAAGCTTGCAGCTAGCATAACAAGCATGTTGAAGCATAGCAAGCAGCCGATAACATATTTTTCCACCTCTATCACATACAACCCCATATCTTCCTTTTCCAAAAGCATAACAAGCAAGCAGCAAGCTTAAATGCAATAAGTGAAATACATGATCCTTAGGCATTTACATATCTAACACATATATCGACATGATCTTCTGTATCACCAAAGAAATATCATCATTTTAACTTACAAAAAGTGAAATACACCATTTTATGCATAGGGTAAGGTGGCATATCTGAAAAAAATGAAGTTTTAGGAGTTAGATATGTAAATATTTCAAAATTGAGTGGTATGAATGTAAATGCCTTAAAAAATAGATGAAGGTGAGTGCTACATTGGTGAACAGCAACTTTCAGATGGCCTATATGTAATTGTCCTTAAATAATTCAATTTGCAGCCTCTCAGTATCAAGTAAAACATAATAAAGATGGCTAACAAAAATGCATCATTCAAAAAGAAGANGCTACTATCACTGCACCAGTTGCTGAGACAAGGATATACTCACTTAAAAGTTTATATAAAAAAACCAATAACTCTCAACAAACAACTCATAATCATGTGCTTTTATCTATCAAGCTTGCAGCTAGCATAACAAGCATGTTGAAGCATAGTAAGCAGCCGATAACATATTTTTCCACCTCTATCACATACAACCCCATATCTTCCTTTTCCAAAAGCATAACAAGCAAGCAGCAAGCTTAAATGCAATAAGTGAAATACATGATCCTTAGGCATTTACATATCTAACACATATATCGACATGATCTTCTGTATCACCAAAGAAATATCATCATTTTAACTTACAAAAAGTGAAATACACCATTTTATGCATAGGGTAAGGTGGCATATCTGAAAAAAATGAAGTTTTAGGAGTTAGATATGTAAATATTTCAAAATTGAGTGGTATGAATGTAAATGCCTTAAAAAATAGATGAAGGTGAGTGCTACATTGGTGAACAGCAACTTTCAGATGGCCTATATGTAATTGTCCTTAAATAATTCAATTTGCAGCCTCTCAGTATCAAGTAAAACATAATAAAGATGGCTAACAAAAATGCATCATTCAAAAAGAAGAGCCTCAAACCATCACCACAGAAAGCAAGATAAAAACACAAACTTATAGTGGAAGCCATTAACATATGTTTTTTTGTAGCTAAGAATTACTATAGGAAAGAAAGATGGCCTTAACGAGAAACAAAATTCCACAGGTATATGCCTCAATATGCCTCAATAGAAGGTACCAAAAACTTTCACTACAATCTCTGCCTTATTAATAAAATGAAGCTTTAACCCAATGCAAACTTCTGCATCAAATACATAAAACCAGAAGCTGCGGATCAAGCCACTTCGGCAAAAACATGAACCATGAACTGCAGCTAATGGAGAAAGCATCGGTTACAACCAAAGAGTGGAGGAAACCCAATTTTCAAGTGTAAAATAAAGAAAAGAAATGGATATCTATAACTAACATTTTTCAATCCATGAAAATCTCTGCCAATGTTCCTATGTTTCCTGGCTTTATCAGAAAGAAAGTGCAACACTACCCAATGTATTCCAAGAAAATCCAACAAAATCATCAGCAATAAAACCCTACTTTTATCATCACTTGAAATATGCCAAAATTTGAGATAGAAAAAACAGATCAGAAGACTAAAAAAAAAATTGCATTCTAACCGGAGTAAACAGATCTTACCGGAGATCTCACCGAAGTTACAAGCGAGTCGATCTACGCAAGGGTGAAGATCGGGGAGGGAGACGGTGAGAGAGAGAGAGCGATGGAGAGCTAGACGAGTTGATCTATNCCCTACTTTTATCATCACTTGAAATATGCCAAAATTTGGGATAGAAAAAACAGATCAGAAGACTAAAAAAAAAAATTGCATTCTAACCGGAGTAAACAGATCTCACCGGAGATCTCACCGAAGCTACAAGCGAGTCGATCTACGCAAGAGACGGTGAGAGAGAGAGAGAGCGATGGAGAGCTAGACGAGTTGATCTACGCGAAAAACAAGATCGGGGAGGGAGACGGCAGCGATGGAGAGCTGAGACGAGTCGATCGTGAAGATCGGGGAGGGAGACTGCAAGAGAGAGAGCGATGGAGAGCTGAAGNGGAGACGGCAGCGATGGAGAGCTGAGACGAGTCGATCGTGAAGATCGGGGAGGGAGACGGCGAGAGAGAGAGCGATGGAGAGCTGAAAGGCACAGAAGGAATACACTACTCGCGGACGCAGAACGCGGCCCCTGGGGCGCGTCGAAACTCCTTTAACAAATACTCACGCGCGTATCCGAGCGATTACCCAACGCGATATGAATGGAGTTTCCAAACACCTTGGCGGTGTTTTCAAAACGCCGCCGCAGCCTAATAAGCTGCCCAAAACAGACCCTGACTGTGGTTCGAAAAGCTGAAACAACGCAACTCTCTTGCCACAATCCATAACGCAAACAGCCCGAAGTTCGAAGATATGCCATCAAACAAAACACCTGTAAGGTTTTTTAAGCCATGNAAAACAGACCCTGACTGTGGTTCGAAAAGCTGAAACAACGCAACTCTCTTGCCACAATCCATAACGCAAACAACCCGAAGTTCAAAGATATGCCATCAAACAAAACACCTGTAAGGTTTTTTAAGCCATATTTACGGAACCATAGACTTAAAATAAACATATAGAATAAAAAAGTTAGCCTCAGACGAGGAATCGAAGTTGCCAAATTTTACGAGACTTGAAACACCAAGAGCAAAATAGCAGGTTTTAATTACAAAACAATCTCTACCAACAACACGTCATAACTAACTGCTATTCTTAAATATATCTGACCGTTATAGGTAATGAAGACCGCTAAATTCAAATGGTCAATCTGCATTTCCAGCATTGTCAAGTTCCATGGCTGCCTTCTCCTTCTCTTGCTCAACTGCAGCATAAACAAATAAAATTCGAAACTAAAAACTGCTTAATAAATCCGATTTATCTAATATAATCTACAGAGATGTCATTTACTCAATTACTCACGCATTAGCTCATATAATGCTTTCTGTGTTCGTCTCTCGAGCTTGTCAAGCTTCTTTTGCACGTCTCTCCTCAGGTCCCAATTTGGCTTCTTTGGTGCAATATTCAGAAAAGGATCCTGCATAGGCGGCAAAAATGGATGGATCGGTTTATAAATTAGTCAAGTCAAATGAAACTGAAATCTAAAATCTAATATTAAAACAAACTAAAATAACTAAGGGATCGCTCGGGATCACTTTTGTTTATTGTTTTTAATTTTTATTTTGATTTTATTTAAAACAAAATATGTTTCNTCTAAAATCTAATATTAAAACAAACTAAAATAACTAAGGGATCGCTCGGGATCACTTTTGTTTATTGTTTTTTATTTTTATTTTGATTTTTTTAAAAATAAAATATGTTTGGCATGTTTGATTAAGATATGATGTTTTAGGTGTTTTCAAAAACACGTTAATTTGTCTTTTGAAATTAAAAAAAACATATAAAAAACACACAAAACAAATATATTTTTAAAAAACAAAAGAAAATATAAATATAAAAACAAGNCATGTTTGATTAAGATATGATGTTTTAGGTGTTTTCAAAAACACGTTAATTTGTCTTTTGAAATTAAAAAAACATATAAAAAACACACAAAACAAATATATTTTTAAAAAACAAAAGAAAAAATAAAAATAAAAACAAAAAAATAAAACTGATCTCAAGGAAGCCCTTAACATTTGGTTCTATTTCAAATTGAAATAATTAAAATTTAATGTTTTCTTTCAAAATTAAAATTTTAATTCTCTTTTTTATCTTATCACTGTCACTTTAAATTAAAATTTTCAAACTAAACTAAAATAAATATCATGTGCTCAATTTATTTTTTTTCAAATGAATTTAAATTTATAATCCTAAAATTATTTGATTTTTTGGTTTCTTTGACTTAATGAATATTAAAACCAATTCGAAAACCAAAAGACATTCAAAAGTTTTAAACAAAAAAATTGAATTGTTATTTTAAAACCGAACTAAATCAACCAATGTGCTCAGTTTGGGTTCGATTTTTCGATTTTGACCAAATAATGTACACCCCAAATCCTACATTTTGGGAATGATTAATGAGAAGTTTGACNATTTTTCGATTTTGACCAAATAATGTACACCCCAAATCCTACATTTTGGGAATGATTAATGAGAAGTTTGAGGGAAAGAAGACGAAGCCATATTTGGTGTATCAAAAATCAAGGTCGAATACCTCAATTTTATCAGAGGGTTCTTGTACGGGGGCAATCGGATCTTCGAACTTTGGTAAATCAACTGGAGGTAATTTCCCCTCTTGAAGGTGTTTATCATGAGGAAGGTAATTTCTGAACTTCATGTTGGGTGTTCTGAATAAAAAGATTAAAAGAAAATAAAATAATGTTCTTCAAAGTAACACATGAATGTAAGAAAACGTGAAGATTTTCCTAAAAAACACAAAGGCCATTGTAGGATTCCCAAAGATTAATAAAAATTGCAAGTTTCTTAGCATGAATAATCTGCCGTACAATAACAAAAGGGATCATGCATTTTTACAGGATGCAAATGCAGAAAGAGAGTTCTTATATAGGCAATTTACAAAAAGGAAGATTTACATAAATACCGCTCAATTCCTATGTGTCAATCTATCTAACGGCTAAACTTCATTTTATCCATGCATACGACCTTACTATGCATGAAAAAAAGCATTTCCCATTATAAAAGTCAATATGGTGGTATATTAGATGTGATATGAAAATATATGGGTGACATAAATGTAAAAAAATTAAAGTTGTGGTGTTTATATGTCAATACATGGGAGTTGGTTGGTATACATGTAAATGTCCCCTACAAAAATATATGTGACGAGTCACCAAACAATAAACATGTTGAGAAATTCATAACAACCGAATTCTCACTTCCCACTTACATTGCTTTTTAAGTGCAACTAAAGAGGACTACCTGTGAAAGGAGAATTGCATCTTGGTACAAACATCAAAAAAATTAAAAGCTAAGAAAGATCACAAATGCAAAGTTAGATAAATAAATAAATAAAAGGTTTCATTTGAATGTTTGGATATTGAGTGAAAGCATAAAAGAGAATTGAGAATCTGAAACCAAGGATTCACAATAAAGCAACAAATTGCTTTTATTTCATTTCCTTCCATTTCTATCCATCCAAAAACAAACTAATCAGTGCTTAGGGAGAAAAGTATAAAGCCACTTGTGACATTCCACATCAAGAGTAACAATAACTGAAGAAATGGCTAGTTTGCTTCAATTGTGACCTAGAGGCCACAAATTCGAATTCAGAAAAACAGCTTCCTGCAAAATAAATATATGGCTGTAGAAAGCCTCTCTCACAAAAATTTTTCTGTGCAGACTCCTGACGTAGCTCTGCGTGCGGCGGAAGTTATTTCTGAGTTATTTTTAGATTATTTCTGGGTTATTTTCAATAATACAGAAATAACCCAAAAATAAAGACCGCGGGTTATTTTTGGGTTATTTCAGGATTATTGAAAATAACCAGAAATAACCTGAAAATAACTCAAAAATAACCTATGCCGCACATGGAGGTAGGTAAGGAGTCCGGACAGAAAAATCGCTCCTCTCTATAAGAGGTCTAGTGCCCTCTCCTAAAAACTTTGCTNCAATAACTGAAGAAATGGCTAGTTTGCTTCAATTGTGACCTAGAGGCCACAAATTCGAATTCAGAAAAACAGCTTCCTGCAAAATAAATATATGGCTGTAGAAAGCCTCTCTCACAAAAATTTTTCTGTGCAGACTCCTGACGTAGCTCTGCGTGCGGCGGAAGTTATTTCTGAGTTATTTTTAGATTATTTCTGGGTTATTTTCAATAATACAGAAATAACCCAAAAATAAAGACCGCGGGTTATTTTTGGGTTATTTCAGGATTATTGAAAATAACCAGAAATAACCTGAAAATAACTCAAAAATAACCTATGCCGCACATGGAGGTAGGTAAGGAATCCGGACAGAAAAATCGTTCCTCTCTACAAGAGGTCTAGTGCCCTCTCCTAAAAACTTCGCGGTAACAACATCATATGCTGAGCATGCTCCTTTCATACCTACTCTCATGACAACTGAAATGCTTTATAAGAGATCAAAAAAATCCATAATGTTTGAGAAAATATAATCTCATGTCAAGAACGCATGTTTAATTTTTTTTCAAAAATTTTTACTTGAAATAACTTATTTAGTAAAAAAAATGTTGTGTACGTGTTTGACCAGTTAACCTAATGAATCATAGTCTATAGTGGGAATCAGAAATACATAGAATGACACTTCAGCCTTACCATGGCAACTTATTAGAACAAAAATAAATAAATAAATGAAGAAGCCTGTTTGAGGACATGATTGATGAGCATGCTAAAATAATGGATAAGCTCAGTATTTCTGTTGAATTTTCTGAACTGAAAGTGAAGTTTAAACCATATTGAAGACGAACAAGTCAATAGGTCACCAGATGTTATTGATAATTGAAAAACTACATTGCAGCATGAAGTTTATGGAAGTTATAGTATGATATACAATCCAGAAAACTATTTCACCGGCCACTCTGTCTAAAACGTCAAGACTATTTCATACATATTATGTTAAGCTGTCAAAAAAAGAAAAAAGAAATAATAACTTTAAACCATAGATCATCAACTTTCATTAAAAAAAAAACTAGCAATTTAAAAAATGTCAAAGACGATTTGTCTTTGACTGATGAAATAAACACTTAAAATTTCACAGTAGCCTTCAGCACGCCCAAATTTATCCCTAATGAACGCGCGAACACACACACATATGATGACCATTTCGAGATACATGCTCTATGATTGATGAAGATATGCAGGTTACACTCGTCACAAGCACAAACCTTGGGTGATACAATGAAGAACTAGCAAGTCAATAATTTAGGGATTGATTGCTTTATCCGCTTTATTATTTCAAATTATTTGAAAACATGCTTGTGATGATGTATGGTAGAGTAGAATATTTTCTCTATTTTCTATGTTGGTTCATTGGATTGGCTTATTTCTTTGACCTCTGGATTAAGTTGACATCTACAAAATCCAATAGACTGCCTGCCATATATGATTTTAGAGACTAAATGATTTCAATTTGGTATTGTTGATCTACCAAATTAGGAAAAAAAGAGAAACTGAATTTTATAAATAGATAACTCGAGGCATGCATTGGGATAATTATCGACCTGATAAAATTTTTTATTTACTCTTCAATCTTATTTGTGCACCTATGGAATACTGAATTCCACACATGATTAAGTGGCAGAGGTTATGCCATATAAAGATGTGAGTCATGATTTTCTTTCATTTGATTAATCCTTTCTTGATCCTTTTNCCATGTACATCCTTGTTTAATTGCATTGTACCCATATTTCCTGCAAGCTTCATGAACAACATTTATGTAGCTATATTCTAGAAATGGAACAACAAAATGAAACACAAAATATAAGTACTCAGATGCATGTATGTGACACATCACTAACCCAAATGGGCCCCACATTTATCCAAACATTTTTTCAACCAATTGTTCTTAGCCATTAACCTTCTCATTGAATATATATCAATTTCAACATAAAAAACTTGCCTTATCCTGGACACAATAACAGAGAGGTTACCTTTTATTTTAATTTTTTTTGTGGGTGAACTGTGAACATATGGATTTTATTTCCGTGACATATGTTGTTATACATCTAATAGATCTGTAAAACTCTATACGCGATAACATACTTTCTAGGATTTTCCATGTTCAAGTATCCACATTTAATTACATTGCATTCATATATTTCATACCCATATGTAAGATTCATTGGAATCAATATTTGTGTCACTCTATTCCAAACATCAAAATCAATCATGCCATATATATCCCCATAGACATATATGTCATGCAACACTAACCCAATTCCATTCCACATTTATCCGAACCTTTTTCCACCAGCTTTTAAAATGCTCATTGAACATATCAATTTCTTCATCAAACATATGCCTTATGCCTTATGGCAGACATAGGCTCCGATTGGGGCAGCTTAAAAGTGCAGTGGCATTTCCAAAACGCCACCTTCCTGTTTGATTTGCAAGTTCTGTCAGCGTTTTTAAAACGGCTTATTTAATTTCTTAATAAACGCAGGACGCGAGGTCGACCCCGCATCCTGTGTTCGTTCGAGATTCTTTACTTCGCTGCCCTCGACCTCGGAAGAAGGCGCAAACTGACTGATTTCGAGTGGAGCGCAAGGATGAAGATGAGAGTTTCAGTGGTCTATGTAATCTGATAGATTAGCCCATAATAACGAATCACTGCTGCTCATCAGAGGACCACAGTCCATCGCCGCCGACATTGCTCACCAAGCGCACAATCTCCACCATCACTTCATAAGACAACCCACCCTCCCTCAGCGCCGCCCTTCCGCTCTNAACAACATTTATGTAGCTATATTCTAGAAATGGAACAACAAAATGAAACACAAAATATAAGTACTCACATGCATGTATGTGACACATCACTAACCCAAATGGGCCCCACATTTATCCAAACATTTTTTCAACCAATTGTTCTTAGCCATTAACCTTCTCATTGAATATATATCAATTTCAACATAAAAAACTTGCCTTATCCTGGACACAATAACAGAGAGGTTACCTTTTATTTTAATTTTTTTGTGGGTGAACTGTGAACATATGGATTTTATTTCCGTGACATATGCTGTTATACATCTAATAGATCTGTAAAACTCTATATGCGATAACATACTTTCTAGGATTTTCCATGTTCAAGTATCCACATTTAATTACATTGCATTCGTATATTTCATACCCATATGTAAGATTCATTGGAATCAATATTTGTGTCACTCTATTCCAAACATCAAAATCAATCATGCCATATATATCCCCATAGACATATATGTCATGCAACACTAACCCAATTCCATTCCACATTTATCCAAACCTTTTTCCACCAGCTTTTAAAATTCTCATTGAACATATCAATTTCTTCATCAAACATATGCCTTATGCCTTATGGCAGACATAGGCTCCGTTTGGGGCAGCTTAAAAGTGCAGTGGCGTTTCCAAAACACCGCCTTCCTGTTTGATTTGCAAGTTCTGTCAGCGTTTTTAAAACGGCTTATTTAATTTCTTAATAAACGCAGGACGTGAGGTCGACCCCGCATCATGTGTTCATTCGAGATTCTTTACTCCGCTGCCCTCGACCTCGGAAGAAGGCGCAAACTGACGGATTTCGAGTGGAGCGCAATGATGAAGATGGGAGTTTCAGTGGTTTATGTAATCTGATCGATTAGCCCATAATAACGAATCACTGCTGCTCATCAGAGGACCCCAGTCCACCGCCGCCAACATTGCTCACCAAGCGCACAATCTCCACCATCACTTCATAAAACGACCCACCCTCCCTCAGCGCTGCCCTTCTGCTCTCGCCAATCACAGCGGCCCGAGCTCTCAGCTCCTTACCTCCCTCAGACTCCATCAACCAACGTACTCGCTCCTCTAATTCATCCGACTCCACCAGCCCCTTTTTATAACCCCACATTTCCACCGCAAGTTTCGCCTCCTCAACCAAGAACACCTTGTTCATCCTCTACTCCGCGTAAAGGGGCCACACAATCATCGTCACTCCGGCCACAATCGATTCCAGTGCTGAGTTCCACCCACAGTGAGTCTTCCCAGGAAATTGCATCGTTCTGTTCCTTCTGACTCTGTGGTTGTCATAGTTTTTGGCAACTAGAGTGATTTACTACTTCTTGTCTAATTGTTCTTCTGCACGGACAATATATTGCTAGGGTTGTTGCAGGAATTTCAGAATTTGTTCGCTTAAAATTTCAACAATGACATTAACAAATAATTTACGTGNGTCACTCTGGCCACAATCGATTCCAGTGCTGAGTTCCACCCACAGTGAGTCTTCCCAGGAAATTGCATCGTTTTGTTCCTTCTGACTCTGTGGTTGTCATAGTTTTTGGCAATTAGAGTGATTTACTACTTCTTGTCTAATTCTTCTTCTGCACGGACAATATATTGCTAGGGTTGTTCGCTTAAAATTTTAACAATGACATTAACAAATAATTTACGTTTTTTTTTTATTTCGTTACTTTTTATGTTGATTAGTGGCCACCGATATCAATATCAATTTCGAAAGTTAACCAATTTGATACTGCAAGGTTGGATATGGAAATGTCTGCTATGTTGGAGCAGCTAGTTAAAGTTTTTCATTATTGAAGGGCTACCATTGTCGAACAGAAAGGTCTANATTTCGTTACTTTTTATGTTGATTAGTGGCCACCGATATCAATATCAATTTCGAAAGTTAACCAGTTTGATGCTGCAAGGTTGGATATGGAAATGTCTGCTATGTTGAAGGAGCACCTAGTTAAAGTTTTTCATTATTGAAGGGCTACCATTGTCGAACAGAAAGGTCTGTGATCTTTAGCTTTTCTCTGCTCTGTTGAAGTAAACAGAGCTAATTTCATTTAATGCATTGATAATTGAGCATTTATAGCATTTGATTATATTATTTTCTAACATATTTATAACCTTACTGATAAGACCAATTGGTGTTTATGTTGTTAAATATGTAACTTTAAAATCTCTTCAAATTTGGTTAACTAGGTGTACCAATTTGAGAACATGAAATTGGTAGATAGGTACTCATTATGAGATAAAAATTGGCTCTAGATTATGCTCCTGAAAGGCTTTTAATGATTTTATTTTCCAAAGAAAAAAAAGTGGTACTAATTTGTAATGCAGGATGGAAACTTTCCAAAGAAAAAAAAAATGTACTAATTTGTCATGCAGGATGGAAACTCTTGCCATCAGATTCAAACTAGATGGTTAATAGGTATATAGAGACTATTAGATGTTATCGTGTAAAGGTTTATATCTTTTTTGTAATGTTATGAAAAGGTTGTATTGATTCTAAAATATCTAATGTGTAGACATTGTTGTTTTGTTAAGAAAATTATAACTTTTGTGTGCTAAATTGTTCACTTAACTAAAAGAATTTGCAAATAAGATGTTTACAAAACACAAAAACTAAACAGCTAAACAACTTATTTAAAATAGGGGCATAATTGTCATTTATCCAGAATTATCAGTTTTTAAAACGCACAAACCAAACAGTCAGACAACTTATCCGGATCAGCTAATTTTCAACAACTTATTAGGATAAGTAGCTTATTTGAATAAGTTGGATAAGCTGCAACTGCCCCAAACAGATCCATAATCGTAAAAAAATTATGTGGATGAGCTGTAAACATATGCATTCAACTTTTACGACTTGTGTTGTTGTACATATCTGATAGATTTGTAACAATTCTAAATGTAATATCATATTTCTAGAATTTTCCATGTCCATTGCATCCATATGTCATAACCATATGCACGATTCATTAGAATCAACATTTGCATCTCTCTATTCTAGAAATAGAACATCANTCTTCAAATTTGGTTAACTAGGTGTACCAATTTGAGAACATGAAATTGGTAGATAGGTACTCATTATGAGATCAAAATTGGCTCTAAATTATGCTGCTGAAAGGCTTTTAATGATTTTATTTTCCAAAGAAAAAAAAGTGGTACTAATTTGTAATGCAGGATGGAAACTTTCCAAAGAAAAAAAAATTGTACTAATTTGTCATGCAGGATGGAAACTCTTGCCATCAGATTTAAACTAGATGGTTAATAGGTATATAGAGACTATTAGATGTTATCGTGTAAAGGTTTATATCTTTTTTGTAATGTTATGAAAAGGTTGTATTGATTCTAAAATATCTAATGTGTAGACATTGTTGTTTTGTTAAGAAAATTATAACTTTTGTGTGCTAAATTGTTCACTTAACTAAAAGAATTTGCAAATCAGATGTTTACAAAACACAAAAACTAAACAGCTAAACAACTTATCCAAAATAGGGGCATAATTGTCATTTATCTAGAATTATCAGTTTTTAAAACGCACAAACCAAACAGTCAGACAACTTATCCGGATCAGTTAATTATCAGCAACTTATTAGGATAAGTAGCTTATTTGAATAAGTTGGATAAGCTGCAACTGCCCCAAACAGATCCATAATCGTAAAAAAATTATGTGGATGAGCTGTAAACATATGCATTCAACTTTTACGACTTGTGTTGTTGTACATATCTGATAGATTTGTAACAATTCTAAATGTAATATCATATATCTAGAATTTTCCATGTCCATGTATCCGTGTTTAATTGCATTGCATCCATATGTCATACCCATATGCACGATTCATTAGAATCAACATTTGCATCTCTCTATTCTAGAAA
>JXCR01148748.1:174494-201975 GCA_002079205.1 Phalaenopsis hybrid cultivar | reverse complement strand
AACCAAGCTTTTTTGCAAACATGAAAGACCCAAAATCATTTCCACTCGCCTAATTAAGAAGATAAATCCTAAAAAGTAGAAAAAAGTAAAACATGAAATTATGCTCATTCAAAATATTTCCAATCAGATAATCCAAGAATGCATAACAAACAAAAAATAGTAGAGCATTTACCTGGATAAAACCCAATTCTATTGTATTTACAAGTCTAACACCTAAACTTCAATTTTTACATTTATATGACTCATGTCACATAAAAAATACAACAATTTTAACTTTTAAAAAAAGTGAAATGCACCTTTTCATGCACGGGGAAGGTGGCATGAGTGTAAAAATTGAAGTTTAAGTGTTAGATATGTAAATACATAAGAATTGAGTGGTATCTTTGTCAATGTTCCCAAATATTATCATGATAGAAAAGTTATACATTGTGAACTACTCGCCAATGTTCCCATATGATAGCAAGTTAGGACACAAAGAAAATCATTGGGCCAGATTGGATTGATACCAGCTCAAGATGAAGTATGGAAGTGTATAATCAAGTCAAATATTAAATTCGACAATTTTGTATGCTGGTTAGTTAATTCTATTTGGCCAATATGCTCTACCCTAAACTCCCTTCCCCAAATTAGGTTCTTCTTCTGATATTAAATCGTATGTATTGTAATATGTATCGGATTAATCCTCATTTAATTTTCTAAAATACTAGATAGTTAGGATTATCTATACTCTTGCTTTAATGTGTCAAATTAGAAATAAGAATTATGAAATGGGATCTAAAAGGTCAGTGTAGAGACCAGAATAACTCGAACATGAAAATTGAAATACGAGACAAAGAAACTCACTTTTCTTCATGGACATCAGCCATGAATTCTGCTTCTGAGCCATTATTCTGATTAGCATCCCCATCAACATCAGGCATGCTGGCGTACTCCTTAGCCGCTCTCAGAGCCCTTAGCCTCTCACGGCGCGTGTTAGTTGATTGATCAATTGAATCATCTTCCATTGCCATACTTTTAGAAACTGTAAGGGGCTGTTTCGTTGAAGGATTTGAGAAGAATTTAACCTAAATAATGCAGGATCATCAATACCGTTTCTCCTCCGTTTTGCCTTAAATCCTGGATTTAGTAAATCACTTTGAAAGATAGACTGAATTTAGATGAGCTGAGACGCGCGAAGGCGGTGATGAAGGGGGAAAAGGACGGTGCTTACCTTAATGGTTTCGTGAAGGGTTCCACAATGGTTTCGGGTAGAAGCCAAGCGGAAGGACGAGAAAGATGGGGGTGGGGGTTCCGGCGGTCCTTGTACGCTGTAATCCGGTCCCTATCTTCCCGCCTAGTTTTAGACACGACTGTATCGCGATGGTTTCGGTCACGACAGGAAGGGTAACCGTGAGAAGGATGAGAAGGCAGGCGAGCAAAAGTTATTTCGTCTGAAAAAAAAAAGAAAGAAAGATGCATTTAAGGTTGAGGGGGCAGGCGAGGCAAAGATATTTCGTCTGAAAAATTAAAAAAAAAGAGATGTTGCCCGAAAATTAGGAAAGAATATGATGCATCAAAATTTCATTCTCTGTCAAAGAGCTAGGGTTTTGCATATGATCAGAAGGTTTTCTTGCAGTTATACGATTATGGTTAAGACGGTAATCACAACAGGTCAAGTGAGTAATATTTATGATCAAATCTGAAAAAAAAAATTGTGAGAAGTTTGAAATGAATGCGAGTTTTGCTGCGTTTGAAATGTTGACATTAATTTATATTTGTTTGATTTCTTTTGTACTCTGAATCAATGGTATTATATTACTTTTCTGGCTTTTGTGATGATTTTGTTGTGTTATTGTAAAGTTATTTTGGTGGTTACATTTATTGTTGTTTTTTTTTTGTATTGTGTTGATTTTGAGGTGATATTGTGATTTTTATTTTGATAGTAATGTCTTGCTATTCTTGTCGTATTGTAGTAGGTTGTGGTGTTATTGGGCCGGTATTGTGGTTGTATTTTGTTTAAATTGTGGTGGTTTTCGTGGTGGGATTGTTGATGTATAGTGATGATTTAGTGGTTGTATTAACATGATTTTGTGGTGATATTATTTTATTATTTTGGTGATATTATAGTAACCTATGGTGTTAATGAAGTGATATTGTGGTTTTATTAAAATGGAATTGAGCTTTATTTTGTTCATATTGTAATGGTTTCATGGTGTTATTGTAATGATATTGTGGTTTTATTGTGATAAAATTGTGGTGGTAATGTGGTGTTATTGTGGTGATGTTTTGGTTGTATTGAGGTTATGTTTTGTTCATATTGTGTTGGCTTTGTGGTGTTTAGGTGGTGTTGTTGTGAATGTATTATGATGATTTTGAGGTTATATTAACGTGATTTTGTGGTGGTATTGTCCTATTATTTTGGTGATATTATAATAGTTTGTGGTGTTATTGGAGTAGTATTATGGTTGTATTGAGGTGAGAATGAGGTTATATTTTGTTCATATTAAAGTGTTATTGTGGTGTTATTGTGATGTTATTTGTGTGTTAATAATGTGGTGTTATTATGGTGTTGTGTTATTAGTGCTATTA
This sequence comes from Phalaenopsis hybrid cultivar, assembly GCA_002079205.1. NCBI lineage: Eukaryota > Viridiplantae > Streptophyta > Magnoliopsida > Asparagales > Orchidaceae > Phalaenopsis > Phalaenopsis hybrid cultivar. The sequence continues at coordinate 199,407 of JXCR01148748.1, read as the reverse complement.
TGGTGTTATTGAAGTGGTATTATGGTTGTATTGTGGTGTTATTAAAGTAATATTATGGTTATATTTTGGTGTTATTGAGGTGGTATTGTGGTTATATTGTGGTGTTATTGTGGTGCTATTCTAATGGTGTTTTTATGAAGCTCTTGTTATTTTTTCTTTTAGGTGTTTTCTTGTTATTATGATGTTATTTTATGATATTAGGATATTTTTTTGTATTAAAAACATTGTGCTTATAGTTTAGTGATTTTCATACTTAATCATGTTTAAAATATTCTATAAATGTACAGTTTTGTGAGGCTGAGAATGTTGGTAATGATTCAATTACATACAAATTTTTGGCACCATTGTAAACAATGAGAAACAAACATATGAACTATAATGTGTTTATGCACGTCATATTAGATTTACTGTTCGAAAAAACTACAGTAGTTTTTGGCCAAATTCGAGGAAAATTAAGTTAAAAGTACTTTTTATGTGGTTAAGCTTGTTTTAAGGTGTTAAAGTTCACCAACATAGTAAAGTTCAAAAAAGCTGACACAAGGACTACTTGTCCAATAATGATTTGATATAAAGTTGATGTTGAAGGAACTTGACAGTTAAAAAAATTATAAAAATTCATAACCACTCCTTAGCGAAGTCTGGTGAAAAGCATGATATGCGCTCCAGCAGAAAGATAAGTGAAATCAATGCGGATGTGCTCAGATCGATGACAGAATCAAAGATTAAAACTATGAATGCATTTAACTTTTTTGTACAGAATTTGAAATGATAGGGTTATTATGTGGTCACTGTCCATGAGTTCTTACCATGGGATATTTAACAAAGATAACCCATAAATATCTCTTATTGCGGCGGTCTGTTCCTGCTAAAAGAGACACTATAGCGGTTATGGATATATATATCTCAAAGAGGCACAAATGAGAATGGTATTTCAAGTGGCCTCATATTTTGCACACACGTTCAAAAGTTTTAATATCATATTAGTACCAAAGCATAAGGAAATGAAGATGCTATGCAGTACATGTGGAATCAATGAAAAAAAATTATCTGTCGATGTTGATGACACATTAAGTGGGAGAGCACCCCGGTCAAAGCAAAAACCAAATAAAAAATTTCAGTCAATAAAGAATGCAATTTGAATGACCTAGAGAACATGCACCCAAAGGGAGTATCTAATTTCAGATTAAAAAGGGTATTGAGAGAAAAATAATAGAGCCAAAAATATATATTCAAGTATTCAAGATCAGTTGTATTATCTGTACCATTACGTTTCTTTAACATAAATCATGTTTTGTGATACAAAAAAAAAGGGAAACAACCTTCATCAAACCAAGAACCAATTATTGCCCCTTGGGACGCATATTTGTGTGCAATGCAGGATTATTTCATGCAAGTATATAACAGAAATTGAACTTTATTATTATTTTTTTTTTGTTTTATTTTCTTAAACATTTACTCATGATTACTGCAACATAGCATGATTTGTATACACCCTGTACTGCACTGCAGTCCACACAGACATATACCAGTCTGGTGATTGATTCCATATTTGAGATATAGTTCCTTGCAAATTCTTAAAATTTTATAATTTTGTGCATGAATTTGTGTACTACAATCTTATAATTTTAGCATTCATTTATTATAAGAGAGTATGGAATCATTAACCAAAATTTGGAAATGTTTAGGTTTGTCTTATTCTTTTAAAAAACAGTGTCAACAAGTGGGATTGATAAAAGAACTTTTAGAAAGTGCATATTTTGTACTGTTTCGTTTTTAGGCATCTACCACAATCTTATTTGGCTACAACTTCTTATTCAAATAATTTCTGTGACAAAATTACCTCTTCTTGTTCAATAATTAATATTTACAATTAAAAATACAAGTTTAAAGCTAACACAATATTGGCTAATCTGTTTAAAATCAGATACAAAGCAGACACCGTTCACGAAGAAAATTCATAAACAAATTTAGCTCTAAAATTTGTCATATCTTCGTGTCAGTCCAATTTATCGTTCCAATCAACTTTCTTAATGTTTACTAATGTTTCGATATACTTGCAAACTAACATGTCACGATAGCCATACCAACTGACCATTTTGATGGATTGTGCTGAAAAGCTTTCCCAGCTTTTTAAGGAAATAATTTGATCTATAAAGATTCAGGTTGAGTTAAAACACGTCATATGATGCAAAATAACATGAACTCAATAACAAATCACTTAGTTTCTGTTGAATATACTTATAACGTTGTAGTTGATCGCACTGTGCATTTTATTGAGTATAGAGTCATATAATCTCAACACTTTACTTTTCAAATCCACCACCAACATAGTCCAATGGTGCTTATCCACATTAAAATTTAATATAATTTGAGCTTTTTTGACATTTTATATTGTGATGTGTTCTACAAACATCAAGTTGACTTTCTCTTTATATAGCTGCATAAAATAACACAAATATCATCGTGGAAGAAGTATACAAATAAATTTTACATTAACTTTAGAAGATATATTTGAACATGAATAATTACCCAATGCAGTGGCATTGCATATGGGAATGGTATGTACAATGCCTATGATTTAATCTTTTTTTTTCTATATTATAAGTACAAAAGCATCAACATATTCATATGCAAACCAATCATTTGTCAGAATATGATCAAGACTAGAATGACTAATTACTACATGTCTAGCATTAATCATAATATTATTCTTGCAGTGTTAACACATAACATTCAAATATAAGAGTATTGTCTGACATAACAAAGAAATGTGAATATATATTGGCGTATCATTGTACCTTCTACGACACAGATCAATTACTTGTTGCATTTCAAGTAAGATTTTTAATCTCCCAGGAAAAGCTACAACTATCTCAGCTAGACGAGGCTACATAACAAAAAACTAATCATCTCTAATGTCAAATTAAATGTTATAATATACAATATCAAGAGTTATTTTTTCATAAAATACCTCTATCATATTATCATCTACATAAATAATATCTATCATACTCTCTTTGAGATCTCCTTCATCATTGGCGATTGTAATACACACAGACGTCTCGAATTCCACAACTTCTTTTATTATTTGTTACTCAGATTGTTCAATATCTGCAAGTATTCTCGTATCCCTAACAGCTAGAGTAACGGTGTCAGTTGATATTTGAACATCCGGTTGAACATCTACATATTTGGTTTTCCTCCTCCACAACTCAAATGCAATGTAAGGAGAACTCAATTTTCATTTTCTCCTGCTTTATCTGGTCTTAACCCTTTAGATTATACTTCCAAGGGAGGATTGATATGTTTCTTTCTTCATTAAATTCACATCTAATGTCATTACTCTATTTTCCAATTTATTAACATCATTCTTGAGCTCTGCTACTATATTATGTAAATCGATCACTCTGTTGTTAATTGATTTTTGAAATTCTCAAAGCCTTTTCTCTTAAGTTCTTAGTAAATTAATAATTTCTTCAAACCTTTTTTGACGTATCTGCTCCTTGGTTGCAGAGTGTTGTCACATGGAATAAAAGGATCTGCACCAAATGAAATTAGTGATTGTGGTATGAAATGAGTTTCATGGTTAGGAAACTTATTTACCAGAAGACCAAAATGATTGTCTCTAAAAAGCTATAAATAGGCTTCCTATATTCAATTGAGGGGAAAGAGCAAAAAATAAGAAGAATAGGAGAAATTTTATACCCTATTATGGAGAGAGAACTTGATGATAATTAGTGGCATTCATAGCCACCGACCACCATCGATCATAGTCATTGCCCACCATCAATGACTGCCGACCAACACCGCTTGCCACATTTGACCACGAGACGTCGTCGACACTAGTTTTCAACCGTTGTATTCCAAATATATATGTTAATTCTAACACGTGTATTGAAAACTCAACAAATAACCACAAATCTCTATAGCTACCAATCACCAACTACCACCAGCTATTACCATCTATCACTGCAGACTACGAATCTCCAGTGACCCATGTTCGCAAATTTTGTATCTCAAATATGCTTGTTGTGTCTAACAAATGTACTAAAGCCTGAAAAATAACCACCGGTCTTCGTAGCTGCTGACCACCATCTACCACCACACTTAGGCCCTTTTCGACCACCACCGACGATCACTACTTGCGATGTCGACCACTGGTCACCAGAGACTGCTTTTTGCAATTATTGTATTCAAAATACAGTTATTGTAACTAAGAGCTGTATTGAAATCCCAAGGAATAACCTCCAACCTATGTAGTTGTCAATCACTTACGACTGTCATTGGTCATCATCACGCCCATGATAAACAGCCTATGATGACCCTTGCTTGCAACCCTTGTAGCAACCAAATACAACCTTATGACCAACTACTACTGTTACAACTTCTAACTGTAACGTTTATGATCAACTATTATTATTGCAACCACCAACTATAGCATTTATGGCCAATTACTATTTTATAGCCATCAAACACAGTCTTTGCGGCCAACTACTATTGTTATAGTTTCTAACTACAATCAATATGACCAACTACTATTACAGTCGTCTATTATAACATTTATGGTCAACTACTGCATTTATAGCAACTAACTATTGTTTTTGTGGTAAAGTACTATTACTATAATTTTCAATTATGACCTCTATGACCAATTGTCATTATTCTAGTCATCAACTACTGCATTTATGGTAAAATGTTGCATTTGTAGCGATCAACTATGACCTTTGCGGTCAAAAACTACTGTTGCAATTTCCAATTATGGCACACCATTGTCTTTGTAGCAACGTCCAACTATGAATTTTTCTTTTAAATATTGTTATTACAACCAAAACCTGTATTTTTTGTATCTTAATTATGATTATCAAAACTAAATTATTATTGTACATACGTGATTATCAGCTTTCTGATTTCATTTTCTTTAATTCAGAGAAAGAGCAGACATATGTACTTAAAATTACATACTAAATTACTTTGGCTTTATTAGGCCTATTGTTTTTTTTTCCTTTCTAAAGTTTTTTTTCAAATAAAAATATTGGTGTCTCCTCTTGCCACTTTTCATTTATCTATTTATATGTGGGATCTTCATTCAATGTTAAGATGTCAAATTATCACTGTATCGCCGTGCGTTTAAATTTTTTTATTAAAATTTAATTAATTCAATGGACATTTAATTATTAACATGCACAATTAAATAAAACATAATATATTTACTTAACAAATATGTAATATTATTGAATTTAAATTTTAATTAACATAATTAAATCCTGAAGTAAGTTATTAAATAGTTTCACAAAATTTGGTGAGATTTAACATATATTTTACAAAACAGTTTTCTGAAATTAAACACCTCATGATTTACTAAATCTAAACTCATGGGATTTACATAATCCTACTGGCAGCCACGTAAGTCCAAAGAGAGAGAAAAATGGAAGAAGCAAATCTAGGAATAAAATCTATAACTAGACAACAATAGGGCTGTAGGATGCTAAATTGTTTCTAGCGGAGAAAATTATTACATGCATTTAATCGTACGTCCAGACGATGATTCGGGTAAGAGTATGCTGTCGTGTATCGTACATTGGCCTATTTGAACCATATGCATTTGAGTTCACTAAACATAATAATTTCTCATTCGAGAGACGACTCTACTATTGTTATACCCGTTTCTTTATTAGATTGAGTAGCTGCTCTCAAAGGAAAAGAAATTACTTTCAGGGTTTCTCTCGTGCGTGCAATTTGAGCTCATGGATGAGCAGCCCACAAGAAGTTATGTCATGATCATATTACTTCTACCATAAATTTTTTAGCATTATAAAGTAATAGTATAACATATTTTTTTTTAGAATTATAGTTTAAATATTGCCTCATTAATTAAACTTGCAAAATGAAAATTTTAATTTAAATTCAATAATTAATGCAGTGAAAAAATATATGCTTAATTAATTATTTCCACTAATCCTTCATGTATGNGATCAATTGAATCATCTTCCATTGCCATACTTTTAGAAACTGTAAGGGGCTGTTTCGTTGAAGGATTTGAGAGTAATTTAACCTAAATAATGCAGGATCTTCAATACCGTTTCTCCTCCGTTTTGCCTTAAATCCTGGATTTAGTAAATCCCTTCGAAAGATAGACTGAATTTAGATGAGCTGAGACGCTCGAAGAGGGGTGGGGAAGGGGGAAAAAGACGGCGGTTACCTTAATGGTTTCGTGAAGGGTTCCTCAATGGTTACGAGTAGAAGCCAAGCGGAAGGACTAGAAAGATGGGGGTTTCGGCGGTCCTTGTACGCTGTAATCCGGTCCCTGTCTTCCCGCCTAGTTCTAGACACGACGGTATCTCGAGGGCTTCGGTCACGACAGGAGGAAGGGTAACCCGGAGAAGGATGAGAGAGCAGGCGATGTAAAGTTATTTCGTCTGAAAAATTAAAAAAAATAAAGAAAAAAGATGTAGCCCGATAATTAGGAAAGAATATGATGCATCAAAATCTGACATATTATTTAATATCCGGCGCACTCTTTCATGCTCTGTCAAAGAGCTAGGGTTTTGCATATGATCGGAAGGTTTTCTTCCAGTTATACGATTATGAATAAGACGATAACCGTATGTTATTTGTGAACAACAAATCAAGTGAGAAACATATATGATCAAATCTGAAAAAAGAAAAATGTGAGAAGTTTGAAATGAATGTCAGTTTATCTGTGTTTGAGAGTTTTGCTGCGTTTGAAATGTTGACATTAATTTATATTTGTTTGATTTACTTTATACTCCGAATCAATGATATTATATTATTTTTCTGGTTTTTGTGATGATTTTATTGTGTTTTTGTAAAGTTATTTTGGTGGCTACAGTTATTGTTATTTTTTTTTGTATTGTGGTGATTTTGAGGTGGTATTGTGATTTTTATTTTGATAGTACTGTCTTGTTATTCTTGTGGTATCATAGTAGTTTGTGGTGTTATTGGACTGGTATTGTGGTTGTATTTTGTTTAAATTATGGTGGGATTGTTGATGTATTGTGATTATTTAGTGGTTGTATTAACGTGATTTTGTGATGATATTATCTTATTATTTTGGTGGTATTATAGTAACCTATGGTGTTAATGAAGTGATATTGCGGTTTTATTAAGATGGAATTGAGCTTTATTTTGTTCATATTGTAATGGTTTCATGGTGTTATTGTAATGATATTGTGGTTTTATTGTGATAAAATTGTGGTGGTAATGTGGTGTTATTGTGGTGATGTTTTGGTTGTATTGATGTTATGTTTTGTTCATATTGTGTTGGCTTTGTGGTGTTTATGTGGTGTTGTTGTGAATGTATTATGATGATTTTGAGGTTATATTAACGTGATTTTGTGGTGGTATTGTCCTATTATTTTTGTGATATTATAATAGTATGTGGTGTTATTGGAGTAGTATTGTGGTTGTATTGAGGTGGGATTGAGGTTATATGTTGTTCATATTAGAGCGTTATTGTGGCGTTATTGTAATGTTATTTGTGTGTTAATAATGTGGTGTTATTATGGTGTTGTGTTATTAGTGCTATTATGATGTTATTGAAGTGATATTATGGTTATATTGTGGTGTTATTAAAGTAATATTATGATTGTATTGTGGTGTTATTGAGGTGTTGTGGTTATGTTGTGGTGTTATTCTAATGGTGTTTTTATGAAGCTCTTGTTATTTTTCTTTTAGGTGTTTTCTTGTTATTATGATGTTATTTTATAATATTAGGGTATTTTTTGTATTAAAAACATTGTGCTTATAGTTTAGTGATTTTCATACTTAATCATGTTTAAAATATTCTATAAATGTACAGTTTTGCAAGGCTAGGAATGTTGGTAATGATTCAATTACATACAGATTTTTGGCACCATTGTACACAATGAGAAACAACATATGAACTATAATGTGTTTATGGACATCATATTAGATTTACTGTTCGAAAAAACTATAGTAGTTTTTGGCCAAATTCGAGGAAAATAAGTTAAAGTACTTTTTATGTGGTTAAGCTTGTTTTAAGGTGTTAAAGTTCACCAACATGGTGAAGTTCAAAAAAGCGGACACAAGGACTAGTTGCCTAATAATGATTCGATATAAAGTTGATGTTGAAAGAACTTGATGATTAAAAAAATTATAAAAATCTATAATCACTCCTTAGCAAAGTCTGGTGAAAAGCATGTAGTGTCCATTCAACATAGTAACAAAGGGCAACATTGCCCAAACTCGACTGGAAGTAGGCAATCCGAACTAATGTCATGGACTTATCTAATCAAGGAAAGGCTCCAACCCATGCCCGCCTCAATATTGTTAGCAGTCTTATAAGAGTCACATCACCTCATAAGGAGGTTAAGGCTCTTCTCTTGACATCGTCTGCAAAGCTCCCAAAGAATCTTTCGTCAAAGGGGTGAGTAATCTATCGGGATACAATGATTCATCCTCTGTCCGACATCCTAGTATTTTCCCGACGATGAAAATCCGCCATCTAGGGTGAATAATCTAAAACTGACCATAGGCAGGGCCTAGCAAACCAAGTACAGACGACTGAAAGCCCAAACAATTAGAAGTAATCATCAAACATGTCAATAAACCCTACTCAGCATGGTTAGACGGTTGAACTTTGTGGAACCAAGGCCTTTGAAATCCACACCTAGCAATAGAGCAAGTCATATGTTAATTTTCACAAAAATACCTAAACCTTCCTGCAACGCTCCCCATCAAAGCAGGGGTAAGTATGTAACGTACATTTGGTTCAGCTCATGCTTATAAATATAAGGGTCATTTCTTCAATAAAGGGGCAATCAAGAATCGTCTTTATTATTCATTACTATGGACTCTTTTTCCCTCTCTCCATTTCTCTCTCTCATGCTTATGCTCTAGACCTTGTGTGTTTCTCCCGAATAATTTTTGATTCAATGTTATAAAAAATAATTACATCCAATTTGTATTAAACTTATTTCATTTATACTTGCTTATGAATAAATTAATTAAACTTATTGTTCAAGTAGAACTCATGTCGATCATGTTATAGGGAAATACATATGGTTATGCTTCTCGAACTGTTTAATAATGGATTTACTTATAGTCAATAGACTTGGGTCTAGTCAAATTAAGGACATACTCAAGCCTAAATCATTAAACTGAATTCACACTTCAAATAAATTATACGCTTAAAATGTTCAAATATTAAAATTGAAAGATTATAATGGAAAACAAATTGATAAAATATAACTAAAGTTGTACAAAATACATTTTATATAGATATCATGTGCAAAGAATTTGCGATGACAGAGATATAATATTGTTTTAGCATTATATAAAAATTAAGTACACACATAACAAAAAGAAGAGCTGATAGAGAGAGGAGACACCAAGAGTTCCTATATGGAAAACTTTGAAGGGAAAATACTTTGAGGCATGGTCAGTTGATATAGTTGAACTATTCAAATGTATGTTACAAGATTTTACTTGCCCTTAAACAACAGCTAAAAATATTACAAGAGTGAATTTCTTAATACTCACTTAAGGTTAGAAAGGAAATATTAACTAGGTGATATCAACTTGACTGTGATGACAGAAGACTAACTACAGTGATTGTAAGATGAATATACAAATTCAACGTTGCTAATAATATGGCGACTAGGCAACATTGGTCGGACAAATTTGTATTGATAACAAGGGACGATGATTGGTTGATGGCTATTCAACAATGGACGTTTGATGGTGGCAGTGATTGCCTAAGGCTTGTAACTATCATTGGAGAATGGGTAGTCAACTATGGTTCAAAGATATTTGTGGCTAGGAGACAATGATCTGATGATGACAACAATAGCAATAGCTACTTCAACTACGAGAAAATAACTTTTTGATGATGGTAGTACAATCGAGTGACGATGGTAAGACAAGGGTGGTAGCAACTAGGTGACCTTTGCCAGTGAAACATACTGATCGACGACAATGGTGATAGCAATGATCTAGTGAAGGTGGTCCGATGAGGACAACAATGGTGGTGGTGGAGGCCAAGTGGCGGTGTTTTATTGCCAACTACGATGGTTGAACAGTGTGATTCAGCGATTATAGTGGTTGGGTGATGGTGATAGGGATAGTAGAGCAATGACAGTTTAGTGGATGTGGCGGCAGACAACGATAATCTAACAGTGACACAAGTGATAAAGAAAGTGGTAGAGCAATGGTGGAACTTAGAGCTCCTGTTAGTCTTCCCATCCAGGTTCAACCGCCTTCATGAAGAGGGTGGGGGCATCCTCATAAGTTTATCATATTTGGAGATCATTTGGTCTCCCAAAGTATGTTCTAAATCTTCTATTTATGCTTTCAGTGCATGATGCAAGTTTACTTGGACTCAGATTAGATCCATTTTTTCTTTCATTTGCTTTGCTTACTAATATACACTTAATTTGGATAAGAGTAGATAATTCTTAATTAAGTATTTGAATCTGTTGATCCCAACATGTGTCAAGACTTGTGATTAAGATAACTTTTTGAGGATTTAACATAAAATATAGAGAATGTGAATTTTTCTAAATATTATTTTTAAAATTATTACAGATATTATAGAGTTTNAGTTAGATATATAAATACATATGAATCGAGTGATATGCATGCTTTTTTAATTTTTTTCAACTCTTAATATTTTAGTCTACTTGCCTCTTATTGGTTGAGCCGTCCCATCGACAACGAGGGATTATTGCGTGCGGACACCGCATGCATCTCTGCATGCGGTGTTCGATCTTGGTCGTAGATCACGGTGATCTACGGTCATNCCTCTTTTCTGAATATTGAAAGGAACTCGCCGCTCTGCTCCCGAGGACGTAGGCATGTTTGCCGAACCTCATTAAATCTCAGTGTTCTTCTGGATTTGTGTCGATTACTGTTTTTCTTCGCCCTTATTTTCTCAACAATGATGATTTTTCTTAATTTTTTTAGGGAATTTACATAGGTACCACTCAATTTTTCATATCACATAAAAAATATCACTATATTAACTTTCAAAAATTAAATACACTCTTTTTCTTATGAGTAGATTAGGTGGTCAAATTGAAATTAGCAGTTAGATATATAAATACATATGAATCGAGTGATATGCATGCTTTTTTAATTTTTTTCAACTCTTAATATTTTAGTCTACTTGCCTCTTATTGGTTGAGCCGTCCCATCGACAACACGCTGCTTTTTTTCCATTTCACACCTCTAATTTAATAGCATCGAGTCATCAGTGCATATTTAAGCTTTTATCCTTCACTAATCTGAAAAAATAAAAAAATCAACATTATCCTTGTATTACTAAATACGATGTTTAGGTAAACTAATCACGTTTATGCCATATAAAATGGTTGAAAGCTAACAATGAATAACTTAATTTCTTCTCTTATATGTTCTAGAAGGCTTTTCATTATCAATCCNAAATTATTCCATACGGATCGGACACCGCACGCAGCTCCGTATGGAATAATTTTTCCATCGACAACACGCTGCATTTTTTCCATTTCACACCTCTAATTTAATAGCATCGAGTCATCAGTGCATATTTACGCTTTTATCCTTCACTAATCTGAAAAAATAAAAAAATCAACATTACCCTTGTATTACTAAATACGATGTTTAGGTAAACTAATCACGTTTATGCCATATAAAATGGTTGAAAGCTAACAATGACTAACTTGATTTCTTCTCTTATATGTTCTAGAAGGTTTTTCATTATCAATCTCCAACTCTATTGTTCCCACACATCTTCACAAATAATTGTAGTTTATGAGTGGTGCAAGATAAATGCAATACATTTGAAATGTTGCGAAGTTATTTGGTTGTGTAAAATAAAGGTAGAATTCACTCTGTATTTATTTTTGAAGTGCAGTGAAATCTATGTAAAATAAATGAGTCGAACACGAGTGAGCCCAGGATCCGCTGGTGTTCATCACATTTACGTTTCGAGCTCAAAAAGTATGTTTGTGTTCGGCTCANGCAAGATAAATGCAATACATTTGAAATGTTATGAAGTTATTTGGTTGTGTAAAATAAAGGTAGAATTCACTCTGTGTTTATTTTTGAACTGCAGTGAAATCTATATAAAATAAATGAGTCGAACACGAGCGAGCCCAGGATTCGCTGGTGTTCATCATATTTATATTTCGAGCTCAAAAAGTATGTTTGTGTTCGGCTCGTTTGCTTAGCAAGCCGAACACGAGCTGTTCACGAACGAAAAGTCGTTTTGACAACTCTAATCATGTAGTCATAAGAGATTAAGGGTTGGGGCAAGATTTAAAAATTATTGTTTATATTAAATCATTTGAACCTAATTTAATATTTTTTTTCTATTTTTTTAATTAATACTTTTAATTCACTATAAATCTTTGTAGCCTTGTAGACAATTAATTTTTTAAAAATATTATTCATATACATATCGAAAGAATGGCTATGATATGAGCCTCAGTCATCCCTCATGCTCCTATAATTCGAGGACCACGTCCTACACTCGGGGGGAATCAAACCCCAAACCATAGCTAACTTATAATTGACAAGCAGATGTCTGACTAACTGATTTGAGTACGNAAAGCTATGCAACTGATATGTAATGATTTACTATTGATAATATTATTTTATTGCAAATTATACGAGGTTGCACTTAAATTGGGGTGTATGGGAGCCAATGATTGAAGGTCTCTTTGTTACATAATATTCCCCCAGCTAAATTGGTTTTAGTAGTTCATTACGGAAGCTCAACATACTTAAGACCACCCAAAAATATATACATCTCCCAAACCTAGCTCTTTGGCCCAATTTGGGTNGTGTTAGCTACGATCCATGATGGTTAATGTTAAATTCAAATGTTGAAATCATTTTTTAGAGAAAAGAAAGCTGTGCAACTGATATGTAATGATTTACTATTGATAATATTATTTTATTGCAAATTATACGAGATTGCACTTAAATCGGGGTGTATGGGAGCCAATGATTGAAGGTCTCTTTGTTACATATTATTCCCCCAGTTAAATTGGTTTAATAGTTCATTAAGGAGGCTCAACATACTTAAGACCACCCAAAAGGATATACATCTCCCAAACCTAGCACTTTGGCCCAATTTGGGATGCGTGGACGTGCTTTTGCAGGAATTCTTGCATTTTTAGCGGGCCAGGCTTTAGTACACGTAGTATTCTCTGTGCATGCCCAAGTTTAGCTTATGGCAAGGGCTACTTAGAAATTTTCATGAACCTTGACATACCTGTTGCTAGATTTGCTAATCTTCAGAAAACCAATTTGATAAAATGGGACCAGATAAGTATAAAGAGGACTAAAATTCCTTATAGTTTAATGAATGGTAAAGGATCTGTACATATTATACTTGGTGTAACTTAATATCTGTGTTAACATATGTTGGTTTTGGAATAGCTAATGTTGAATTGCTCAGAAAATGTGGCACCCTTATGTATGGAAACATTATTGGATCGTAATTTGATTGCAACTTGTATATGATTAACTGCAGCATTAGTCATGGACATGTTTCATTTTGAGCCGCCAATCTTTATTTTCGTACTAAATTTTTATTTGTGCAAATATCATTCACGGTTCCATCATATTCACTGTTTGAAGTTATTAGAGTCTGAGGTTCCTCTAGGAAGGCTATGGAAGAAGGATCTAATTTGGTCCCTCCTGCATTCTATGAAATGTAAACCTCATGAGCAACATAATGCTCCCTTTCTGAAAAAATTTCCAATGTCTTATAATATCTCTTTGTTTGCATAAAAAAGTTATTCATCATGCCAATGATTATTAATCTTTCTTCAATTTTCAATGTTTGGCTTTCTGGAGGTTCTCCACCCATTTTCTTTACTCCCGTTAGCTGCTATTCTCAAACTTAATTTATTATAGTTTCCTCCCATTTAATGTTCCTTTAGTTTTTCCGTAGATGCATCTTAAAATTCTCATTTATGATGAAATCATCAGCTTGCTTTAATGTGCTTGCTATTTTCTTCAATGCCCACCTCCATGTGGAACATACCGTTGTGTGTATTTGCAGGGGTAGTTCTCTACTTAAATTATATGATGTAATAATTTATTTGCTACTTGTTGACCTATCTGCTAAGTGCGTTGAATTTGAATAATAGTTAAAAAATTGGATTTAACAGNTATATAATATATTATTATAAAAATAATATATGTAATATATTGTTATATAAAAAGTTATATAATTTTTTTTTCGACCCGAACACGAGCGAACAAACTGTTGGTTGTGTTCGGCTCATTTACATTTTGAGCTTAAAAATTTGTTCGTGTTCGGCTCGTTAGGCTTAACGAACGAGCAGAACACGAGCTGTTTACGAACAACAAGCCAAATTGACAGCCCTAATTATGACAGTCAAAGTGTCATCTATTTGGCTAAAAAATTAGGTATATCATGCTAAAACTAAGTATATTGATGTGAGGTATCACAAGATCAGAGAATTGATTGCATTTGGTGATATTTTGTTGGAAAATATTAATATTGATGAAAATGCAGCCGATATGTTGACTAAGCCGGTTATTATTGACAAGTTCTTCCAATGCTTGAACTTGTTGAATGTTTGCAGTTGCTAGATAACATGGTAGCCCAACCCATTTTGGTTTGTGAGAAACTCCGGGGTTTTTTTTTTCCTAAAAGGGCATGATATTTGCTAAGGTGGAGATTTGTTAAGTATGACTCATATACCTGATAGGTGACAGATGCTGGAGCGGAGTAGAGTGCAGCGGAAGCATTTGTCTAAATGGGTGAGTTTCATTAAGTGGGTTAGGGGTGCAAGGCAACGCCCGTGCGGTACAGTACCTGGGTATTTTTATAATTTCATTAAACATTGTATTTATATACAATATTTGTAACCTATGAGAATCATAATTTTACTTCTGGAATAGAAATCGTCGCTCTTCGCAAGTAGGCACATTGCCGAACCTCCTAAAATTTCTTGTGTTCTTCAATCTTCTTGAGATTTTTTCATTTATTTTACTTCAAATTAAATAAAAATATGTCGCTTAACAGAAGAAGACTCATGTAGCTGATCTCAATTAGTGGGAGAGACTTTTTATCGTTTGTTGTTGTTGGATTTTTGTCCGGTCGTTTTTATGTATTAACTTTATTTATCAAATTAATTTCTCGCGAAATTGCTCTGTCGAAGATCTCGTCGTCTCGTTGATCACCACACTTTCTTAACTCCGGGCGCCATGTTCATTGCTGCTTCTGTAGAGCACATTATCCCGCGCGTCTCCCTTTCCCTAAACTCCCTCGTTACTCTTCCTCGCTCTCTCTCCCTTCTACGCGCACACCGGTGCTTTTTCTTTTGTCCGCTCTCATCTCCCATTGCCGTCTCCTTGGACTCCACCACAATCCAAGGTGAGATTTTTCTTGCGGACTCATCCTCCCTACATTTCTTAAACCCTCACCTGCTTTCATTGCAAGTTTCTAAATCATCGAAGCATTTCAGATGATTCCCGACCGCTTAGTACTGATGAAGATACTGTGGTGCCCGTGGGGTTGGACAGGTCCCTGATAGATGTCAACCCTCCCAGAGGAACAAGGGACTTTCCCCCTGAGGACATGAGGCTGCGGAACTGGCTCTTCAACAACTTCAGAGAGGTAAAAGTTTGTGCCTTTTTAATAGAGAAAATTGCATTTCAGGTGTTTGTGTTTATGCCGCTTTCTGGTGTGTTTGCCCGTGCAAGTGTTCATTTTTTGTTTCAATTTTGTCTTGTAAGGTATCTAGGTTGCTGTCGTTCGAGGAGGTGGACTTTCCGGTCCTCGAGTCAGAAGCGCTTTTTATCAGAAAAGGCGGGGAGGAGATCTCCCAGCAGGTTCTTTGTGCCTTACAGTCTTTAGTTAGTTGATAAGAAGAAAAGTGGTCGTGAGTTGATTAAACCCGCTTTTCTATTTTGCTACTATTTATATATTTATATATATATATATATATATATATATATATATATATATATATTCATTTTCAATTTAGGTAATCTTGTTCTAATTTAATTATTCTTTGAGTTTACATAAGATACTTTTAGTCTTGCTTTAAGTTTTCTTGTGGTTAGAATGTTTATACCATGGTTTGATGAGCAAGCATCAATTTAAATTTTGATGATAATATGCCATGATAGTTAAGTAGTTAACTTGAGTGAGCAACACAGTGGTTAAATTACAGTTATTTCTCTCTGGAGTAGTTACATAGTGTTAGCTACGATCCATGATGGTTAATGTTAAATTCAAATGTTGAAATCATTTTTTTAGAGAAAAGAAAGCTATGCAACTGATATGTAATGATTTACTATTGATAATATTATTTTATTGCAAATTATACGAGGTTGCATTTAAATCGGGGTGTATGGGAGCCAATGATTGAAGGTCTCTTTGTTACATATTATTCCCCTAGTTAAATTGGTTTTAGTAGTTCATTACGGAGGCTCAACATACTTAAGACCACCCATAAAGATATGCATCTCCCAAACCTAGCACTTTCGCCCAATTTGGGATGCGTGGATGTGCTTTTGCAGGAATTCTTGCATTTTTAGCGGGCCAGGCTTTAGTACACATAGTATTCTCAGTGCATGTCCAAGTTTAGCTTATGGCAAGGGCTACTTAGAAATTTTCATGAACCTTGACTTACCTGTTGCTAGATTTGCTAATCTTCAGAAAACCAATTTGATAAAATGTGACCAGATAAGTATAAAGAGGACTAAAATTCATGATAGTTTTAATGAATGGTAAAGGATCTGTACATATTATACTTGGTGTAACTTAATATCTGTGTTAACATATGTTGGTTTTGGAATAGCTAACGTTGAATTGCTCAGAAAATGTGGCTAACTTATGTATGGAAACATTATTGGATCATGATTTGATTGCAACTTGTATATGATTAACTGCAGCATTAATCATGGACATGTTTCATTTTGAGCCGCCAATGTTTATTTTAGTACTAAATTTTTATTTGTGCAAATATCATTCATGGTTCCATCATATTCACTGTTTGAAGTTAGTAAGAGTCTGAGGTTCCACTAGGAAGGCTATGGAAGAAGGATCTAATTTGGTCCCTCCTGCATTCTATGAAATGTAAACCTCACGAGCAACATAATGCTCCCCTTCTGAAAAAATTTCTAATGTCTTATAATATCTCTTTGTTTGCATAAAGAAATTCATCATGCCAATGATTATTAATCTTTCTTCAATTTTCAATGTTTGGCTTTCTGGAGGTTCTCCACCCATTTTCTTTACTCCCGTTAGCTGCTATTCTCAAACTTAATTTATTATAGTTTCCTCCCATTTAATCTTCCTTAAGTTTTTCCGTAGATGCATCTTAACATTCTCATTTATGATGAAATCATCAGCTTACTTTATTGTGCTTGCTATTTTCTTCAATGCCCACCTCCATGTGGAACATACCATTGTGTGTATTTGCAGGGGTAGTTTTCTACTTAAATTATATGATGTAAGAATTTATTTGTTACTTGTTGACCTATCTGCTATAGTGCGTTGAATTTGAATAATAGTTAAAAAATAGGATTTAACAGTTTTTTTTTTCACATGGGGAAAATCCTAGTTCATTAATCATGCACGGTTATATTGTGGTATCACAAATTTTTAGTGTATCACTCATTGAAGTCACTTTATAAAATGCCCAAAATTAATAGTTTTGTTTGTCTTTTTTTCTTTTTTTGACTAGAGAGAGATGTTTACAATGCAGCATTGAGCAAAGATCATAATCAATGAATTGTTATATTGTTGGTAGTTGTACAACTTTGAAGATAAAGGTGGTCGTCGTGTTGTTTTAAGGCCTGAGATCACTCCTTCACTAGCACGCCTTGTGATCAAGCAAGGGTATGCATATTATTGTCCTTCTTCTGCAATGATTTTTAGCATAATAAATAAATTGTTTATCATTTTCCTCATCTTTAAGTAGTTTCCTTCAATTTCAAATTTTTGAAGAAATATGCCTACCTATTTTACTATTTTTAAAATTTATGCAAGTTTGAAAAGTCCATAAATCAATTGGGCATAATTTGATGCATCATATTTTTTCCTTTATAGAAAATCTGTTTCTCTTCCATTGAAGTGGTTCACCATCGGACAGTGCTGGCGGTATGAGCGTATGACAAGAGGAAGGCGCAGGGAGCACTATCAATGGAATATGGATATAATTGGCCTTTCTAAAGTTAGGGTATGTTTTGAGAAACTATTACTTGCCATTGACTCTTGCATATTAATTTTTTACAACTTTTCAATAGTGAGCAATGTTTTAAAAAGCATATTTGGGGCTTGCCTTCAAGCATAATTATCTCAAGATAATAGTGGAGGCGTTAGACTTGAATTCATTTAAGCATCGCTTTTTGAGTTTTAAATACAGACCCACCCTCAAAACGCATTACTGTATTATGTTATCATAAAAGATTGGATTTGGCTTAAAATACAAGTTATGGCTGACCTTCACAAAAGTTTTGCCTACTTTATAGAACAGCATATGAACATTTTTACCATGCCATTTTATCTTATTGCACTTTGCTCAACTGTAGTGTGAAACAACATCTTAGAGAAGGATTGTTGAGAATTGTATAGTTTGGCCATTTAGGGTCCCATTTCTAAATAGGAAATATTGAATAAGTCTAGGGATTTATTTGTATAGAAAGTTATAAAGCTCTATATAAGCCCAAGTATTTATTGAATATATGAGATTTTTTTAGCAGTTATTTTAATTTCGTGTCAGAGCCCTAACCCTACCGCCTCCTGCTCGATCTGGAAATTCCTCTCTCAGAAGGAGGGCGACCTTGATAGAATCGACGCAACTTGCGGGAAGAGGAAGGACGAAAAGGCCAAAACTCTCACCTACTTCATGCTACGACGAGACGAGCCGCGATCACGAAGCATTCACAAGGAGTCTCAATTGGAGCCATCGCATATCTAAGTTTGTCGCGTTGGATCGAGGCTACTCTAGTTGGGAAGAGACTAGAAGGATACCTGTTCGGGGTCAAGCTGAAGAGTGATAGTGCTGAGGGGGATGAATGGAGGGCCACACATGCATTGCTTTACACCTGACAACTCAACTCGATGGTTCCATTGATGGCCTCATCAGTGGATGACATTTAAAAGGTGAAGGACATCTGGAAAAAGCTGAAGTGAACTTATGCTGGGACTGAGAACCGCATGAGCGTATTCCAGATTCAGCGTGACATAGAGGTAGTGGTACATGGTGATAGATCGATTCAGGTGTATTCTATAGAGCTAGAGCGGATGTGACAAGATCTTGATCACTTCTCACATATGTTGAGTTGTGGTTATCCAGGGTGTAAGAAGAGGGAGATGTTTTCACAGTGAGGACTTTACGATTTCTGGCTCATCTGAACCTAACCTTTGATTAGAGGAGATCAATACTCCTAGTTGAGGCAATAATTCCTTCACTTGATGAGGCAATCTCCTTAATGATATAGGAGGAGGGTCACATGAGGCTACACTACGAGCCGAGTGGACTTTCAGGTATGTAATCAGTTTTGACTACCTTGAGCTTAGGTATGATGGATGCCCAGGGGGAGACTTGCAGGTGCTACAACTGTGGAGAAGTAAAACTCCTGAGCGAGGCTTGTCCAAAATCACCTAAGTAGAGAGAGACATGTGGACATGGACAATCTAGAGGCCGTAGTCGTAATCGTGGGGGCTAAAAGGGTGGAAGAGGAGACTGCCGGGTAAATCTAATGGTACTGGAGAACGGGGGAGAGACAGGGGTGGTCTTTACTGATAAGGATCATAAGTTCTGATGATGCTGAAGAGGAAGCGGAGAGCGACAAGTGATGTTAATGAGGATACATCCTCCTTATCGTCATTCAAGGGGAATACTTTTACTTATGCTCACTCAGCTAAATGTACTTGTGATACTCATGCTCTTGCCTCTATATCCATCACAAGATCATCAAGATGGATAGTAGATTTTAGTGCATCTCGACATGTCACAGATGTCGTTAGTGAGCTCTCTTCCTATACTCACTTGGCAGTACTAGAGAGCATTCAGACCGCTGATTGTGTAACACAACATAGTTGATAAGGGAACAATGAGGTGTACCAATTATATGATTACGTCTGATGTTTTGCATGTTTCTTTCTTTCCAGTAGACATATTATCCATTACTATCATTATACTCCAACTAAAATGTGTTGTTTCATTTGATATTCCAAATGCGATCTTTTAAGAGGAGACTGGCTGGAGACTTGGGACTGACACGTGTCATAATGAACTCTTGTGTTTGGATAGAGGGGATGGACTCAACCTTGATATCCATGGTAGAGTGCTAAAATAGGAGGATCTGGGAGAATTCTAGAGGATGTGCTGTTGCTACATCACAAGCGTGTGGGACATTCTGCGTTTACTCTATTGATTCGTTTGTATGTCTTTATATGAAAAAAAAACAAAAACTTGTGTAATGCTTATGAGTTTGGTAAGCATATCTGGAGCTCTTTTGTTAGTTTTGGTAATATGAGTTTTTGTATTTTTGGATTTGGTGTATTCAGATGTATGAGTATCTTGTTCTACAACTTCAATGAATAGTTATATATATTTTGTGATTTTCATTAACTGTTTTTCTTGTGTTAGTTATATCTGATGAGAAACAGAAGCAATGTGTTTGCCTGTTTTAAAGACTTTCATAGGGTTATTCATACTTAATACGGTGCAGTAATGAATGTATTGAGGTCTGATAATGAAACAAAGTATACCAACAAGATGTTTGGGAGTACCTATTAGCCCAAGGATACAACATCAAACCATATGTCCATACACACCGACACAAAATAGAGTAGCTGAGAGGAAGAATAGACATTCTTCTTGAGGTAGCCAGAAGCATAATGATCTCGCTGAATATCCTAAAACACTTGTAGGAGCAAACTGTTTTGACAACCGCTCAATTGATCAACAGAATGCCTTCAAGGGTGTTGGAGTGACAATTTTTTACGAGTTGTTGAAAGTAGAAAATAGCAGGATCCTTTCATTGAAGGTATTTGATTGTGTATATTTTGTGAAGGATAATAGACAAGCGATATGGAAGCTGGATCCCACAGTTGTAAAATGTGTTTTCGTCGTTTATTTTGCCACCCAAAAGAGATATGTTTGTTGGAGCCTAATAGAAAAGATATTTCTTGTGATTGTGGATGTAACTTTTAGAGAATTCGAACCATACGGCATCGTGGAGGTGACCTTACCCTTTGGTGACTCGTTAGATGCTGGAGGTATAAAGCGAGGGGGAGAGTAGTAATGATGAGAGATTGATACATGTGAGAACAATGTCTTGTCTCATTTTGTGAGAAAGATTGACTGAGAAAAGATGGAAAAGGAGGAAAATGAGCTCGAAGGTGGTGGGATTCAAGCTCAAGGGGAACTGAGGGTGTATACAAGGAGACAAAATGGGGGAACAGTGTCTGTCGTGCCACTTGTGCTAACAAGTTATTTGTCTCAGTCTACTTCGACTCTTGAGACACCTACACCATTCAACTTAGAATTCGATTACATAGGTGATATGATTCATCTCCATTCTCCTCCCACACCCATGACTTTAATGAGGACCACTTGTAGCAATGCGGGCTATCCTATTGATCGTTTTTTGTTTCTCACATGATATGGCTCAATTTATCTCATATTATAACATATCACCTTTACACGGAGTATTCATTGCATCTTTGAACACTGTCTCTATACCCAAGTGTTGGCAGTTAGCTAAAAAGGATCCAAAGTGGAAGACTGTCATGCTGGAGAAATTTAGTGCTCTTGCTAATAACAAGAAGTGGGAGCTCACGCTGCTACCAGCGGGAACAAAAACAGTCGGGTGTAAGCAGACCTCTAGGTTGTGTGACAAGATGGGTTTAGTGGATATCGCTTACCTATCTTGAGGGGGAGTTTTGAGAATTGTATATAGTTTAGTGTCATATTTGTAAATAGGAAATATAGAAGAAGTCTAGGGCTTTATTTGTAAAGAAAGTTGTAAGGTTTTATATGAGCCCAAATCTTTAATGAATAGATGGGATTTTTTTTGAGCATTTACTTCAATTAGGATCAAAACTTCCAATGGTGAACTCCTTGAATAAATATTGTGCAATACCTTGAAAAGCATTTTTTGGTTTTCTTTCTGCATTGAAGTTTGTGCTTGCAGAAGAATAACTCTATCAGATTTTAAGGAGGCTGGTTATGGATGTAGGAAATCTAACAACATGGATTATCTTATTCCTTTAATTATGCCTTCACATAAGAAGTCTATGCAAAGAAGGTACATATTCATTCCTCAACATTTTATTGTATGCGGTGATGAATCTAAATCTTTGGTATTTTTTCTTCTTATAAAATGCAAAAATCTCTTTGAAAGAGGTGGTCACATATTGTTTTAAAAGTGAGTTGCCCGGGGAATGTCTTTACAGAATTTCTCATATGCATTCAGTGACGTGGAAGGTTGAGACATGTGGCGAATATCCTTTGCTTTGTTTTTTCCTGCTAACTATTTTACGNTAGTTTTGGTAATATGAGTTTTTGTATTTTTGGATTTGGTGTATTCAGATGTATGAGTATCTTGTTCTACAATTTCGATGAAGAGTTATATATCTTTTATGATTTTCATTAACTATTTTTCTTGTGTTAGTTATATCTGATGAGAAACAGAAGCAATGTGTTTGCTTGTTTTAAAGACTTTCATAGGGTTATTCATACTCAATACGGTGCAGTAATGAATGTATTGTGGTCTGATAATGAAACAAAGTATACCAACAAGATGTTTGGGAGTACCTGTTAGCCCAAGGATATAACATCAAACCATATGTCCATACACACCGACACAAAATAGAGTAGCTGAGAGAAAGAATAAACATTTTTCTAAAGGTAGTCAGAAGCATAATGATCTCGATGAATATCCTAATACACTTGTAGGAGCAAACTGTTTTGACAACCGCTCAATTGATCAACAGAATGCCTTCAAGAGTGTTGGAGTAACAATTTTTTACGAGTTGTTGAAAATAAAAAATAGCGGGATCCTTCCATTGAAGGTATTTGATTGTTTATATTTTGTGAAGGATAATAGACAAGTGATAGGGAAGCTGGATCCCACAATTGTAAAGTGTGTTTTCGTCGTTTATTCTGGCACCCAAAAGAGATATGTTTGTTGGAGCCTAATAGAGAAGATACTTCTTGTGAGTGTGGATGTAACTGTTAGAGAATTCGAACCATATTGCATCGTGGAGGTGACATTACCCTTTGGTGACTCGTTAGATGCTGGAGGTATAAAGCGAGGGGGAGAGTAGTAATGATGAGAGATTGATACATGTGAGAACAATGTCTTGTTCCATTATGTGAGAAGGATCAACTGAGAAAAGATGGAAAAGGAGGAAAATGAGCTCGAAGGTGGTGGGATTCAAGCTCAAGGGGAACTGAGGGTGTATACAAGGAGACAGAATGATGGAACAGTGTCTGTCGTGTCACTTGTGCTAACAAGTTATTTGTCTCTGTCTACTATGACTCTTGAGACACCTACACCATCCAACTTAGAATTCGATTACATAGGTGATATGATTCATCTCCATTCTCCTCCCACGCCTATGACTTTAAGGAGGACCACTTGTAGCAATGCGGGCTATCCTATTGATCGTTATTCTCTTGATCGTTTTTTGTTTCTCACATGATATGGCTCAATTTATCTCATATTATAACATATCATCTTTACACGGAGCATTCATTGCATCTTTGGACACTGTCTGTATGCCCAAGTGCTGGCAAGTAGCTAAAAAGGATCCAAAGTGGAAGATTGCCATATTGGATAAACTTAGTGCTCTTGATAAACAAGAAGTGGGAGCCCATGCTGCTACCAACGGGAAAAAAAAACAGTCGGGTGCACATGGGTCTTCACAGTTAAGCAGACCTCTAGGTTGTGTGACAAGATGGGCTTAATGGATATCGCTTACCTATCTTAAGGGGGGGTTTTGAGAATTGTATATAGTTTAGTGTCATATTTGTAAATAGGAAATTTTAAAGAAGTCTAGGGATTTATTTGTAAAGAAAGTTGTAAGGCTTTATATGAGCCCAAATCTTTAATGAATAGATGGGATTTTTTTTGAGCATTTACTTCAAGTAGGATCAAAACTTCCTATGGTGAACTCCTTGAATAAATATTGTGCAATACCTTGAAAAGCATTTTTTGGTCTTCTTTCTGCATTGAAGTTTGTGCTTGCAGAAGAATAACTCTATCAGATTTTAAGGAGACTGGTTATGGATGTAGGAAATCTAACAACATGGATTATCTTATTTCTTTAATTATGCCTTCACATAAGGAGTCTATGCGAAGAAGGTACATATTCATTCCTCAACATTTTATTGTATGCGGTGATGAATTTAAATCTTTGGTATTTTTTCTTCTTCTAAAATGCAAAAATTTCTTTGAAAGAGCTGGTCACATATTGCTTTAAAAGTGAGTTGCCCGGGGAATTTCTTTACAGAATTTCTCATATGCATTCTGTGACGTGGAAGGTTGAGACATGTGGCGAATATCCTTTGCTTTGTTTTTTTCTGCTAACTATTTTACGTTGTTATAATATTGGAGTTTTGAATCTCACTTAATAAGCTGTTACTGCGATCAAAATCTAATCTTTTGATATACCTTAATAGTATAGGTTGATCTGAAGAATGCTATTTGATGCATTTTATTCGTGTTTTTTGGTGTTTTTGTTGTTGTGGAGTCTTGGATTTATTAACTATTGATACAGGCTGAAGCTGAACTTATTCATGCTATTGTTCTTCTGTTTGGACGTCTTGGGATCACATCCTCTGATGTTGGGATCAGAATTTCTAGCAGAAAGGTTTGTGTGTGCTTATTCATTGAGCCCAACAAAAAGTTGTTTCCGTGCTAATAATTGATGAATAGACATTAT
>JXCR01148748.1:154837-173833 GCA_002079205.1 Phalaenopsis hybrid cultivar | reverse complement strand
TGGCTTTGGTTTTATTTCTAGTTAGAGCTTGGCTTTGGCTCTGTTTCTCGAGTATGTTTTCTGTTTCCTGTTGGGAGCTCGGCTTTGGCTCTGTTTCTCGAGTATGGTTTCTGTTTCCTGTTGGGAGCTTGGCTTTGGCTCTGTTTCTCGAGTATGGTTTCTGTTTCCTGTTGGGAGCTTGACTTTGGCTCTGTTTCTCGATTGAGCTGGGTCCTGGTTGGGCTGGCTTGGGTTTTATTTCTAGTTGAGGTTTGGCTTTGGCTTTGTTTTTTTCG
The DNA here is from genome assembly GCA_002079205.1 of Phalaenopsis hybrid cultivar. Taxonomy (NCBI): domain Eukaryota; kingdom Viridiplantae; phylum Streptophyta; class Magnoliopsida; order Asparagales; family Orchidaceae; genus Phalaenopsis; species Phalaenopsis hybrid cultivar. The sequence goes on along the minus strand of JXCR01148748.1, from coordinate 173,558 downwards.
ATCGAACTAAGTCCTTGGTTGGGTTTGGCCCTGTTGAGCTTGGTTTAACTCTAGGGGTGAGGACTGTACTTGCTTTATTTGGCTTCTACTGGGCTCGGGTTGGCTTTGTCTGGCCTCTGCTGGACTCGGGTTGGCTTTGTCTGGCTTCTGTTGGGCTCGGGTTGGCTTTGTTTTGCTTCTGTTAGGCTCGGGTTGGCTTTGTCTGACTTCTGTTGGGCTGTATGGGCTTTGTCGGNCCTCTTGCTTTTTGGAAGTAGTACATGCCATTAGATGACCCTCACTTAGAAGTTATATTTTACAGAGTTGAGTCTTCTGGATTTGATGTTACTTCCACTGTTCGGAATAGGATGTTTTGTGGATTGGGGAATTGATGCAGCATTTCCTATGTATTTACATATCTAACACCTATACTTCACTATTTACATTTATACCCATCCAAATCTTTCATATTACATAAAAAATACCACTATTTTAACTTCTAAAAAGTGAAATACATATTTTCATGATTAGATAAAGTGGTATGTATGCATAAATTGAAGTATAGGTTTTTGACTTGTAAATACTTACGGATAGAGTGGTATGCATGTAAATCTTCCAAAAAAAGTTTGTTTTTGTTAGGTTTATTGTAGCTCATGCTATTAATTTTGTTGGTAGTTTCTCATATCTTTCATCTACTGATAATTTTTTTTTTGAAATATTTTAGATGATTGTTGGCATGTATGAAATTCATATTTTTTTGGTTATAGCGATCCTTTTGATCATCTATTTTGGATATTTCATTCTTAAGCATTCATATGCCATAAAGCTTATATTTGCTACTTATTCTTTTCTATCTAGTTATTTTTTTCATTTTCCCATCTTTAATTCTCTCGATTTTTCGCATGGCCTCCTGCATCAGTGGTTTTATTCATCTTCAAGCGTGTGGTTTTGCTACTTCTTTATTTTATACATCAAGTATTATCCGTCGCCTTATTCTTTTTATCTTTTTGAGGTTTGTTTTTAATGATTATCCACATCAATGGCTTTCATCAAACTTTTATCCCTTTTATTTGAGCCATGTCTTCTTCTCACTTTTGGAAGAGCTCTAATACTCCAAAATAGATTGCCTGTTTACGTCACCAATATTTTTTGGGGAAAATGATACTTAGAGAATTGATATCTTTTTATGGGAATGTAAACTTGTTGTAGGGGTTTTATAGCTCAGGATATTCTGACAATTGTGGTTGCATGAAATTTTAAAATTCCTAAAGCGGTTTAAGTTTTTACATATTGGGATTTTTAATTGATAAATTTGAATTCCGATATATAGATTTTCTTGTTTTTATAATTTTCTCCTCTGTTTGTACATATAAATTAATGGAAATTAACTTGATGCTGAATATAAATGCTTTGCTGTTATATTACTGCTTATTCTATCTCTTTAGTAGCCGCATGAACTAAATCTATTTCTTAGTTTCTNTGGGATTTTTAATTGATAAATTTGAATTCCGATATATAGATTTTCTTGTTTTTATAATTTTCTCCTCTGTTTTTACATATAAGTTAATGGAAATTAACTTGATGCTGAATATAAATGCTTTGCTGTTATGTTACTGCTTATTCTCTCTANGGTTTTTTAGCTCAGGATATTCTGACAATTGTGGTTGCATGAAATTTTAAAATTCCTAAAGCGGTTTAAGTTTTTACATATTGGGATTTTTAATTGATAAATTTGAATTCCGATATATAGATTTTCTTGTTTTTATAATTTTCTCCTCTGTTTTTACATATAAGTTAATGGAAATTAACTTGATGCTGAATATAAATGCTTTGCTGTTATGTTACTGCTTATTCTCTCTATTTAGTAGCCGCATGCATCTAAATCTATTTCTTAGTTTCTTTACTATTCTTCTTAACAGGTTCTTCAGGCAGTGCTGCAAATGCATTCTATACCAGAATATTTATTTGCAGAAGTTTGTGTTATTGTTGATAAGGTTGAATTCCTTCAACTAATAAAGCTCAAAGCTTTTGTGTTTTGCTTCTTGCTGTTAGAGGCTATGTTTGTTTTCTAACTGCAGCACACCAAGGTTTCATTTCAATATTTTGCTTGGTCAGAATTTCTTTGCAGTCTAGTTTGAATTCCAATTTTCCTATTGCATTATTGCATATGTGCCGCATACCCCGGCTTGTTGGTTGCATCCACGGTATAAGACCCCTCAGGTCGAGGGTTTGAATCCCCTCTGGCACAATTGACCTTAAGATGGTGATACTCGAATTGTTATAATAGCCTCTGGCCATTCCTTTTAATATATTAATATATATTATTTGAGGTAACATGACTAGAAGTGCCATCTTATTAATGTGGATTTTGATGCATCAGGTGGAGTGTTAAATAAGTAGAAGTTCTTATATTATGGATGGATGCAGGCAAATAAGCTAGTCCATTAAATTAATATTATGATAAGATCTTGGAATATAAGTACTTTTATATGTAAATTAATGAAATTAGTGAATTATATTTCATAGGACGATAAATATCTTATGCATACAAGAGACTAAATGGGTTGGACAAAAGAGAGTAGATAGTGTAGAAATCAAGATTGATGTTTAAACATGCATGTCATAAGCATGAAATTATAAGTATGATCATAAGAATTCTCATAAGTGGTTTATCATATGTAATCATAACAGTTTAATTTCATAGTAATATCACTTTAAATGCATGGGCTTCAACTATTTCCATGTTCTGTCAACTTGGGGTCGTCACTCCACCTAGAAGGTCATATAAATTATCGATGAAGGATAGATTTCCTCTAACATAGCACTTATTAGTTGCTCTCATAATATCAACGATTTTCTAGCTTTCTGTCATCGTCTAATTCCAACAATTTTTAAAGTTTCGTCTTCACCTAAATATTAGAAGTCGGGAATGTCACATCCTTTCATAGTATACTTGTAAGCACTCATGTACTAGTTTTTCAATAACATCAATTGTGACATTTTTTAAAACATAATACATGTAGCATGCATTCATAGAAATTTCATATTCATGTATGAATCAAAATTGACATGTGCAGTGTATCATAACATAGCATAACATCATATGTATCGTAAAAAAGTCAACATGCATTCATACATTCACTTACATGTATTCAGCAACAATATGCAAGAATTTCTAAATGCATCAGTGTGGAATGTGAAATGACATAAAAATCAAGAGAATACTTTTTTAAAAGCTTGTCTTATTTGAAAACATACCTCAAACGAATTTTTCGACATAACTCAAATCTTCACCGAATTAGCGTAATCTTCTTTCTATCACCTCCAACCTTGCTGATTTTGTGCTAAAACTCTTACGGAAGCACGCAAACCACTTTCAACACTTCCGTCACAACTTCGATGATTTCGACGACTACTGAAAATTTAAAATACACGAAAAATGAGTCAAAAATCTAAACGAAGTGTTAGGAAGGAAAGGCAAGTCTCAAAAATCGTGAAAGAAGATTTCGTAATTACAGAATTCTCATTGGAGCTCTGAATCATGCTGTGCGGCTTACCAGGCGCTCGCTCAATCGCCTCGGCTAGCACCCTCCTACAGTGGTGTGAGCAGAACTCCTCTTGCCGAGCTGCTGCAGCCTGCAGCTGCGTGGAGGAGAAACCATAACAGGGAGGGAAGAATCAGGAGATGGGAGGAAATTTTGAAGCTCTGGAGCCCTATTCGATCTAAATATGGTGAAGGAAGTCGGTTGTGAACAATTGAGAGACGGGATTTAGGGAATAATTAAGGTTTAAATAAAGTCTAATTAATTTAATTAAACTTCGAAATTTTATCTCTCAAACTATTCATAATCATATGAAATTGATTGATTTTATGTATAAAATTTTATAAAATAATTCGATTGACTTTTGGGGGATGTAAAAGTTGGGATACTTTTAAATTTTATGGAACTTTAACTGGGATCTCAAATTTGGGTGTTACACTCCTGGTTAAATACCTTCTTTAGATGATATATGGATGACCAAAGATGAACTGCATAAGCTAGCATCAAATCTCTTGGATGACTACATAGAAGAGAGTTCTTTGTACTCCAGGGAAATTGATGCAATAAAATCACCTAACCATGCTAAATTATCCCGCAAATGCTCAATGAGAACTTAAAATTTCACAACAAAGTTTGAATCGATTTAGCTTTATTTCCTTCTTTGACACTTTTCTTTTTGCCTGATTTTTCTTGTTTTAATTTGAATTATTTTATTAGTTTTAAGTATTCTTTTTGGATTTTAAAGGTGTGAATTTAAATGTTTTTCATAGGATTAGATTTGATTTCAAGATAAGGCCGTATATGAAAATTTTTAATTTATATTTTGTCTCATTCTTAGAACACAATCTCTATACATAAGAATTGATGACTTTAGCCTGCAATTGATTATTAATGAATGTAAGATTATTTTATAACTCATTTGAGTGCTTTCCTTTCAACTTAAGTTGTTTCCTCGGAGTTTTTTATTTACGTTTCATCAATGTAATTCATGAATGACAATATTAACCCCGAACTGAGTGAAGGTACCAACCAACATTTTGAAACGCTAAACCTTGATATTGCATATAATGAATAAGGCAAGCGTCTATGCAATGCTAGGGTTATAGATTGCTTGTGGTTGTTGAGCATATGTTTCAGGCCAAGATCTTGTGAATGAGATGTACAATTTGAACGCTGGTAAGGGTAAAATACTGTGGTTTTGATGTTGTAATAGCTGCAAACAAATCTTTCGGTGGCAACCACATAGTATCAGCTCTAATTTTTCCTTCGATAAGTTCCGGCTGCTTTGAAGCTTATAGGCAGCCTTTAGTGGGCAGAATTTACATTGTAAAAGGAATGAATATTTTAGCTCTGAACTAAAATAAATCAAGTAAAATGGCATAATTCAACTTGAAATCATAAATACTGAATGCAGTTAGCCATGCTCATGCGGATTTCTTAAACTTTATAGTTCCTTTTTTATACTAGTGTCATGGTTATTTGCCAAATGTGTTTTCGTAACATTTTACAGTCACATAATTGTCTATTTGGTGCATGCTAGTTTCCTGTGTGAGTATCATGAGATATATTAGAATCGATAATTAAGTTTGATATCTAACTTCTTATAAATTTTTGATATTTTGCTTTTAGATTGGGACTGACAGGCTCCCATTTGAGTTGGAGTGAAATTATGGTTTAAAATTTTTTGTTTAAATTTTTTTATTATGACTTTATGCAAAATGAANTGCTAGTTTCCTGTGTGAGTATCATGAGATATATTAGAATCGATAATTAAGTTTGATATCTAACTTCTTATAGATTTTTGATATTTTGCTTTTAGATTCGGACTGACACGCTCCCATTTGAGTTGGAGTGAAATTATGGTTCAAAATTTTTTGTTTAAAATTTTTTATTATGACTTCATGCAAAATGATCTGGTCTTGCAAGTTTAAAAGAAAAGAAAAGCTGGTTTTGCAAACTTGTGTCTACTGCGAGACACCAAAGCAATCTTAACAAACCATTGGCTATTATTGGTTTAAATATTTATAACAGCAAGACTTGAATTATACACACTCCAATTATATTAATGTTGAGTTGAACAACCTTACTGCTGCCCACCTCAAAATTTTTTTATTTCCTTTAATAAAATGTTAATTATTAGAAATTCACCCGACCTTAATTTATAATTTTGCCCACTTCTCACTAAAAAAATGTCCAACTTAATTCTTTATGCATTAAATATTTCTAACTTCACATTTTTATCTATCTATGTTTTTCAATTATAAATTTAATAGTACTATCTTGCTAGTTGAGTGTGCTATTATTTCTCTCTCTCTCTCTCTCTCTCTCTATATATATATATATATATCATTATTTACTTATTATATTATTTAAATTTTGCCTGCTTTGCAAGAATATGTTGGTTTTGCCCCTGAAAATGTCTACGTTATTGACTAGACCTTAGAATTTTTTACTATTTTTTTAAGATAATGAATTTTGTTATGGAAAACTTCTGAATACTTCAAATGTAGTCATATTTTAGGTTGTTAGCGACTGTTACGATCTCTTTCATCTGTTAATGAAATTCTTCACAAATTTTTTATCCATCTTGAATATTTTGGAGAAATTTAATTTCATACCTCAGTGCATCTCATCCGAGGAAATAATTTTATACCTGGTGGGTAGAAAGAGCAGAAATTACAAAATTTATGACTTGCATTTAATTTGTTTTTTCTAAATAATATTAATAATCAATGATGGCCTGGGGCATAGACCCTGCCTTTGAATTTCAGAGTATTTGATGCATGTAAAAAAAATGAACATTTACATACATACCATCCAATTCTTATGTTTTCACATATCTAATTCCTATACTTTCCCTTTTTATATTTATACCACCCAAATAATTATATCACATAAAAAACTATCACTATTTTAACTTCTAAAATTGAAATACACTTTTTCATATATAGATAAGGTCGCATATACCTAAAAATTGAACTTAAGGTGTTAGGTATGTAAATACATAAGAATTGAATGCTATGTATATAAATCTTCCAAAATAATCCTGGGGAGGAGGCAGTGTTCATCAATAGCTGCACTTTTATGTCCTTTGTAGGGCGATATAATATCACTGGCATTTACTGGTTCTTATCTTAAAATTAATATTTATACACATGAAATCAATTAGTATGAATAATTCACAAACTTCAAAGCCAAGTGAAAATTGTTCAACTACAAATTGCTTGAGATATCCATTTGAACTGTTGCATTCTCTTTATTATGATCGATTAGGATTTTAAATTCTCCATTTTTTATATCCCCTCCTGATGCTACGCTTAGAGGAAATGGCATTCTGACTTTAAGTGCTTTGATCTGCACACCAATAGCAGAAATTGACTTTTTTCATTATTATGAACTGCAGTTAGGAAAGATTTCTAGAGATGCGATTGAAAATGAACTGGTGAAAGCAGGGGTTTCATTTGTGGCTGTAAAAGGAATAACCGAAGTTTTGTCTCTAAAGTCACTGTCAAAACTTGAAGGTTTGTACTCTTATTATCTCTATGAACTTCTACAGAAGATTTATTTTTGAGTTTTTGGTAGCTTCATGGTAGAAATTTTAATGCTTGTTTTGTGTTAGTTTTTTAAATTCTGGCTCATCTAACATTCCGGCACAAAAATTTTAAAAAAGGAATAAAACAATCAATAATATTAGGTTCTTGTGACATTGGTGTTGTACATCTTTTCTGCTAGTTAAGATAAAAGATCATAAAAGTGAAAGCTCTAATAATATCACATTATCCATGCGTAGAGGTTCTCGGATCGGAAGATGAAGCTGTTACTGATCTGAGAAGTTTATTTTTACTTGCTGAACATTATGGCTATTCTCAGTGGATAAACTTTGATGCATCTGTTGTCCGAGGACTTGCCTATTATACTGGAATAGTTTTTGAGGTATGCTTTGGACTTAAAATTCGTTCCCTTCTAGATCTTCTCCTAGTCTAAGAGTATTAATAAATGAGGTATTTACAGTTCATGTACAGGATTACTTTTTGATGCGAAATAAGATTGATGATATTTGTCATTATTTTTTCTTTTAGCTTTTACAGAAGTTTTATTTTTGTTGAGTTGATACTCAGTAATAGTACAATTACATTTTGTTGTAGCTTAAAAATCTATGTACGTATTTCTCGTATGCTCGGCCGACTTTGCTCTATTTGTGCCATTTTCTTATTGATCCTTCGGTGTTTATTATGAAGGTTGATTCATTAAAGCTATTTTTGGGCAAATCCGTGATAGCTTAATAATGATTCTCTTATGGATACATGAGGTTTCTGTGCCATGGATGTTTTTCAAACAGATTTGTGTAGATCTAATATATTCATGGATGCTCTTGTGGAGTCAGGAGGCTTATTGTGCTGCAGTTGTTATTTAAGCAGATTGGTAGAGATCGCTATCTATCTTTTCAATAAAATAACTTTTTGAAATTTTCTTCTTTTGCTTTTTGCCAGTTAAACTAATATTGATTGGTGGTGACTTGCTTTAGTCGGGTAGGCTACATGGTTTTTTAGAATTTTGTGCTTTCTCTTTAATTTTCAATCAAGGTCCCCTTCATATGAAGTATGTGGATCCATTTATGCTTTTGAGAGTGACATTTTCATTATTTTTGCCAAAATCTCAGGAATTTTCATGGGATAGTTTATGTTGATTTATTATTATTATTATTATTATTATTATTATAGACCATTCTCTTAACATTTAAGTAACATTTAATCTTAGAACTGAGTGATCTTGGCCTTGTTATATTTCCCTTGTCATGGGAAAAAATTTGCGTACATAAGAAGTACACAGAGCTGCGTACGTATGTAACTTGCAAACAGGTTATAGGGAGGATTTTAGGAGGTTATAACCGCGTTATACCCCATGTAACCTCCCTATAACCTACCTGTACCTTCTAGTAAGTTCCGCGCTTCTGTTTTGATATACAGGGAGGTTACAGGGAGGTTACAGGGGGTATAACGCGGTTATAACCTCCCGAAATCCTCCCTGTAACCTGTTTGCAGGTTACAGACGTACGTAGCTCTGTGTACGTCTTATGTACGCAAATTTTTTCCCTTGTCATGACACTCAATTTGATTATTACCATGTAAGATATAGAAATGTTTTAACATTTCAAGTAATTACCTTTAAGTTTCTATTCATATTTTAAATGCTTTATATGGGCTCATTTTGGCTTAGATCAGTTCTCTTTTCTTTTGTAAGGTTCATCTTGTTGAAACATCTAGTTTGATTATAAATTTGTGAAAATTAGAGTTGGGATGATTTTGAATCTAGCTCCAAATTTGTTTAAGTTGAAATGCATTGAAATGTGTGCTTGATCATTTTGTTTTTTTTTTTTTTGTGACATCAATTGGTACCCCTAAATGTTTTAAATAGGTTCAAGGGCACCAAATTTCAACATTCATATTTGGGTGATGTCTCCATTTTGTAAAGGAATTCTCTCTTTCCTTTTAGGATTTAGATGCTTGTTCTTCTCATTCCCTTTAAATCCTTTTAATTAGATACTGTATAGAACATGTAAAAATGGATATCTCTTCTTGTTACTAAGATTTAGATGATGTGCTTTCTCTCACCATCCTTTAGAATTAGTATATATTATCAGATTAGATAAAGGCTGTAAGGCAACAATCCAAATACATAACATTTATCATTTTTAGAAGATGTGCATGCAACTGTTTGCACTAGCTACCAGCTGCGATTTTTTTTTCTTCACAAAAGTTGTCTTTCAGAAATCTTGCAATACGAAAGATTTATGGATCAAAACTGTCCAGTTTGTCGATTTTCATGCTCCTATGCTAATGCCATGAAACAAAGATCGTATCTTACTTCGAATGTGGACTGCCTGTCCGTCTTTGAATAGTTTTCTTAATCGGTTGCCATAAGGTTTTATTTTTGTTTATAATAGCTGTATTTTCTTAAAGCTATTGAGAACTTTCCAGTTTATGTAAAACTGTCGTGTAAGTTTCATTTCATGTGCATCTCCTTGAAAAACATTGCATGTGCATCTCCTTGAAAATATTTTGGGGCAATCACATACTTACCAGCTAAAGATTGCTATTTACAAATCTAGCACCTTCATTTTTCAAATTCTCACTAAAATATCAAAATTGTTGATAAAATCTCAACCCATATTNAAGCTATTGAGAACTTTCCAGTTTATGTAAAACTGTCGTGTAAGTTTCATTTCATGTGCATCTCCTTGAAAATATTTTGGAGCAATCACATACTTACCAGCTAAAGATTGCTATTTTCAAATCTAGCACCTTCATTTTTCAAATTCTCACTCAAATATCAAAATTGTTGATAAAATCTCAACCCATATGTTTCATTTTTATGAAATTCTCGATAGTTTAATTGTGGCACGTGTAAATGCATCGGTTCAATAGTTCAAAGAAATAACATAGATGTTTGTTTTGTAAATAGCAATGTTTCAAGTTCTATTTATGTATTTATTCCAAATATTTAAATCCACAGGCATTCGACAGAGAAGGAAAACTAAGGGCTATTTGTGGTGGTGGAAGATATGACCGTCTGTTCTCTACTTTCGGTAGTGATGACATCCCAGCTTGTGGATTTGGGTTTGGGGATGCTGTTATTTTGGAAGTAAGAATGCCTTTGGCTGATATTCTGAATTGTCATAGTTATCTTGATAATTACTTGGAAAAGAGTCTCTAATAGGTTGTTTTGTTTCTTCTCCTTGCAAATCATTTGTGGTAGTTGCTGAAGGAGAAGGGTCTTCTACCTGATCTTAGTCGGCAAGTAGATGACATCGTATTTCTGTTGGATGAGGAGCTTGAAGGACCTGCGTTAAAAATTGTTTCTTCACTTAGACAGCGGGGACGAAGTGTTGATCTTATACAAGATAAACGTCTTAAATGGTTTGGTCTTAAACCCCCTCTACACCCTCCTTTTCTAGTTCTATTTTACATTTTTGAATATCTCTAGAGCACCTTAGAGGCCGCTTGAGATCACTTTTGATTTTGATTTTGATTTTCTATTTTTTGTGTCTTTTTTTTGTTTTCGTTCTGTTTATGTTTTGTTTTGAAGCAAAATATATCTGACATATTTGATTAAGATATGATTAATTTTAAAAATACTAAAAAATATATTAAAAAATACACTAAATAAGTTTTTTTTTTAAACCAAAGAGAAAATTATGATCCCAAACAATCCCTTAGCTTGTTAAATTTCATTTTTATTAACTTGTCTCTCTCTTTTGCAGTATTCTGGAATTTGCGTTTTATATTGTAGTTGTTTAGGTAAAAATCCAATAGTGAATTCCTTGTGAAAAATCTCTGATATCCAGCAGTTGCTTATTTTTCTCTGAAAATAGAGTTAATGCAAGGATAAATCTCTTCCATGGTTAAAACTTTTATTTATTTATTTATTTTTTTTGCATCAAGGCTATTCTCATTTTCAGCATTAAGTTTCAATCTATATTAGCCAAAATTTTCTTGCACCCAAGAACAAATTTCAATCTATAGGATAAATTGCAAAAAAAAAATCTATTTAAAAAAAAAAATTCCACATTATAATTTTTTTTTTTTAATTTGAGAAATTTCCGATAGAAATTCTATTAGTGATTCATTGCAGTATTTTTGTTCTGTACTTCAGTGCTAACTTTGTTTGATATTTTCAGGGTTTTCAAGCATGCTGAAAGAATCAATGCTGATAGGCTAATACTTGTAGGCAATTCCGAATGGCAGAGAGGTATGGTTCGTGTAAAGATTCTTGCCACTAGAGATGAGTTTGAAGTTAAGATTGATGAACTAGCAGTGCTTTCATAAGTTATTGTAATTTTCATATGTAAGAGAGAGAGTTCAAAAGAGGGAGGGAGGGAGTCATTTAAGCTTCGATGCTCTTAGTAAGTTCAATCCCCTCGTGCACGCTTAGGAGTTATCTGATTGATCCGCGTGACTCATGGTGAGTATTGAGGTCTTTAATTGAGCTTAAATAGTTTGGATAAGCTTTATGATGATTGGAGATCACCCAAGCTTTGTAAAACGACAATAGCATAAATATTCTTTTCATACTTTTTTTTTTTGCCTTTTTTGCTTTTTATGTACATATTCCCTCTCTCTTTAATACCAGAACGAGTAGAAAAAGCAGTAGAAAACAAAAAAAAGGTTACAACATGATTCGAAGGACAATAATAACACAAAACATAAAACGACACCATCAAACACACCTAATGTATTCCAATGGGTGGTAGAGGTCGGCTAGGTGATCGAGATGATTTGTAGTGATGCTGATAATCATGAAAGGCGGCCGGTAGCAAAGAGAAGGTGTGGAACTGTAGGGACAACAAGTAGGAAAGGGTTGTAGGTGGTAGGCAGCGGTAGTGGAGTGGTTGGGAGGAGCTTGAAAGGAGTTAGGTAGACGGGACAACAATAATAATCTGTAGGGGGAATGGCTGGGTGTCGGGTTGATAGAGGGAGAGTTCGGCGGCTGAGGAGTGGAGAGGAGAGGGTTTGGGGAAAGGTAGAAGGTTTGGGGAAAGGTAGAAAGGAGGATACAATCACCACCTCAAAGAGTATACAACTGAAGCATCACCATCTCCTCAAATATAACCCACAAAAGGGAAATATACTCCACACAAGAGATCAGAAGACAACTCTACTAGAACTATCCTACTTTTAGGGGACATCAATTTATAGGCTTTCTTCTGACAAAGCAAGCTTCTGCACAAAGGAAGAGAGTGGGAAGCCAAGAAAAATGTAAAAAACCTAAAATTTCAATGTTGGCATCTATCTAGATCGTGTAGGTTAGTGATCCCCACTCGCTCGTTGTTCCCTTGAAGGTTCATCGGTTTTTTGTCCCCGGAAACGAAGCGACCGCAGTCAGGCGCTACTCTAGGGCTTGCGTTAGTCACTTGGGGTTGGGAGAGATTCAACTTCATAGGTTAAAGCTTCCGTTTAGTCGTAAGCCACCCTGGATCCTACTAGTGACTGCATTGTCGCCTGAGATACTTGAGGGTCTTCACCAACTTGCGAGCAAATTTCCATATCGATCTGTCCTCCTAAGGCAGTGGATCACACTTACACTGTTGAATCTTTTCGGAGTAACACACGATCAATTCAAACAGGCGTGTTGTGAGAGTGATTTGACTTTTCTCGCATGGTGGTGTTGTTGTTGTTAAAACATCAACTTGACATAACCTCAACTATGTATGTCTTGTATCTGAGGCGGGTGTCTCGGTCCTTTCGTCTGGTGTTATTACTGAAATTGGTTCCACTGATGATGCTCTGCTGATAAGTGACCTTGGGCTCTGTCGAAGGACGGAGAGTAATGTGCTTCCCTTCCTTTGTGGAAGAATATGTGTTTTTATATATGTCGTGTTGAGTCGTCCGGTTAAATTACCACGGTCTTCCCAACAAAAGGTAATAAGCATCCATGTGAACTATGTCACACCACACCTGGTCATGTAGCTGGCCCCCAATTTAAAACTTCACCAAGTATCTCTGATCGATCCTGACCCAATTCTCTTTGTTCAGCCATGTCAGTGAATATAGTAGGGAATGCTTCTATGTTGTGAGTCTCAATTTCTTTGTTATTTGTGTTGATGCCACATTCATGCTATTTCCATCGTTAATAATGAGATTGCATACCTTTTTGCTTACTATGCGGCGGGTGTAGAATATGTTGTGGCAAATCACTATGAATCCCTATTGTTCTCAGTTTACATAATCCGTCGAATCACAAATGTCTCTCCTTCATCTGGGGGAAGCTGATACTGCTCATCCTGTTCCTCAGCTTTCTCATGTTTAATCTCTTCCACGGTGCCTTGATCAGTAAGTGAGACTACTATGTTCATGGGACAACTGAAGGCTATGTGGTCGTAACTGTGGCATTTGAAACATTTCCTAACTAATACAATTTTGGAGGCATTACTTTTCTCCTGCTTTTTCGCTCTCTGATTTGGACTATCATTCCCGTGTCCAGCTGACTAGTCTCTCCCGGGGTGTTCTTGTTAATCATGGTGAATGTAGGTGATTACTTGCCTTAAGGATGTTGCTTAAAGGAAAATTGTTGTTTTTTTTAAATTTTTATGTTGCCTTTCCACCTTCAATGCTAATGTTTGGACATCCTCAACGTCCGTTTGTTTACAATTGTACCACGTTGCTGATGGCGGGTTTCAAACCCCCGAGATATCTAGTTATCATATGTTCCTCTGGCTCTGTCAGTTTGCATTTCAGCTGTAAGTGTTCGAATTGGGCTGTGAAATCCTCAACTGAAAGATCCATCTGTTGTTGGTTGTAGAGTTTCAGAAACATATCCTGGTGATAGTTGGGTAAGATGTACTTTTTCTGCATTACCTTTTTCATCATCTCCCACTTAGTTTTCTTCTCACTGCCTTCTCTTTTCCTTTGCTTTTTTGTAAATTTTCCCACCATAGTAAGGCATTTTTCTTTAGTTTAATGGCAGCTAGCTTGACTCATTTGTTCTCTAGTACATCTTTATATTTGAAAATCCGTTCAACTGATTGCAGCTATCGATAAACTCAACGGGAACCATACATCCTTCAAATTCTGCGAGGTTTATTAGGATGTCAAAGTCCTGCTGACCTCCATAACGAGTTTCTTCTCTCTACCTCCTTTGATATTGGATGTTAAAAAACTTAGTCGATATTTCTCGTCGCTATGATCTTCTGTGTGGAACGAATTCTCCTTGTTTGTCTTCCGCTTGACTCTCTCTATCACGGTCGAGTTTAATCTCTTTATGGTTTTCATCATCTAGTTCTGCTAGTCACCGTTGCAGATGACGAATTTCTCGTTGAATAACTTATTAGGTCGAGTCCGGAGTACTTGTTCGGGTGGCATGGCTAGGGTTGGAAATTGGAAGGAAAAAAATTGGTGGAGGTGAATTGGGTAGGGTAGGAGTGGTTCCTATTTGAGCCATTGTCATTTGCTTTTCTATGTCCAACCATTAAAATATAACTTTGAATTCTTGAAGACAGAACCACTAATCTTAATTAAGAGCTTTCTTGGATGATTTCAGTTGCTTAAGATGTAATTAGCTGTAGAGGCTTACATCTATAGGGAACTTAGAACCCTGGTAAAATAAACCCTACATAATCTTTATATTAGGTATGAGAACTTGTCAGTCACTCATAAAAGGTTCACAGACCAAACAGATGTCATAAATTCTACAGTTTATATAATCGAGCCCCTCTTTGTAGGTAATATGCTCAACTCTTGGGATGAGCGTATTGCTTGAAGGGTGGTGCTTGATTATTTAAACTATGAAGTATATAAGATATCTCTGATCTCATCTTTCAAAATTAAAATTTTATTTTCAAAAATTAAAATTACATATATTAAAATGAAATTGATTCAATTTTCAAAATTTCGACCGAACCAAATCCTTGGCTGACAATTGCATGAGCAAACATGGAAAAAATTGAGGGCTTGAAAAAGCAATTATCAATGGAGTTCGAAATACAGAATTTAAATCTAACTAAAAAAGTCATCGAGATGAGAATTAGTAGGGACGGGAGTGCAGGTACAGTGAAGTTATCTCATGCAAAGTATGTTGAGAAGATCCTACAGAGTGTTAATAAAAGTGAGTCAAAACCATTTTACATCCCCTTACGTAATCACTTCAAGCTATATAAGGAACAATCACCCCAATTTAAAACAGAGCAAGCACAAATGAGGAGAACTTCATATGTTTTTGCAATTGGAAGCATAATATACATTATGATTTGTTCGAGTCTAGATATTTCATATGCAGCGTGAGTGGTCAATAGGTACATGGGCAATTCAGGCGGCCATCATTGATAGACGATGAAGTGAATTTTCAGGTATTTAAGGAGAATAGTCAATAAGGAGCTTTACTTGGGAAGTGTAGGAATTAGTTTACAATAATTTTTAGATTCAGATCTGGTCGAAAATTTGGATGGTAGAAAAAGTACAACAATGTATATCTTCACTTTGAGGAACAAACCAGTGAGTTGGGTTCGAGACTGCATAAGATTGTTGCACTTTTAACTAAGAAAGTTGAATATATTGCTATCACTGAGACTAGCAAGAAAATGATTGCACTATAGGGTTTAAATGAAAAACTGTGCAAGGAGCAGGGGATTGTGTTGAGAAATTAGGGCGAAGAAAAATAGAAATCAGGCTAAATCCAGAAGAACACACAGAGATTTAATGAGGTTCGACAAAAATGTCTACGTCCTCTGGAGCGGAGCGGAAGAATCTGTCCAATCGGGGGAGTTTCGTTTATGTACTTCTTTTCTGAGATTGAAGAAAAGTTGCCGCTCTGCTCCCAAGGATGCAGTCATCTTTGTCAAATCTCATTAAATCTCTGTGTGTTCTTTTGGTTTTGTGCAGATTCCTATTTTTCTTCGCCCTAAATTTCTTAACATAAAGCTTTATAGTGAGAGTATGAATGTTATTCATCTTACTAAGAACACTGTTTTTCATGCCATGATAAAATATATTTTTTTAAGTATCACTTTATTCGCTCCTACAAGATGGACAATTATTCTTGTAGAAGATACACAACTCTTAGAATCATGGAGATATGTTGATTTAAGGCAGTGACTATTAAGAAACTCGAGCTATGTATAGGTTCAGTTGGAGTTACGGAATGTTAAGATCAGAGGTGAGCTATACTATGATATGTGACTATATAAATAGTACAGATGGAGGTACTAAGATGTTAACAATCTCCAAGTGGGAGATTGTTGTGATATAATGCTTGAAGGAGCGTCCATACATCCACAAGGAAGGATTATAGTGCCATTCACAACAAGACTGGCATAGCAACGCTAATGCTAGTATGCCAGACGATGTGGTTATGCCAAGTAGCAATATTGTTAGACCGTGGTTTCTTTCAATCTATACATTCGAACCGAGCGTGTGACATAATTAGGCGGGGTGTCAACATGATTACACTGAGACAGTTTCACTTTTAGGGGAGTTAAATACCTTGACTTGAAATGACAACTCAAGCGTGCCGTGAGTGTTTGAGAGGTGGATTTTTGGGGTGTGATTTCTTTTTTGCAATCAAGAGAGGATTTTGAATAGTATTATTGTAAGTTTTAGTGTTGTATAGAGAAAATCTCAATTATGAAAATCTCTATACATCTCTCCTTTCATACTGAAATTTTGGTGTGGTGTGGCTCCGTGGTGTTTTCCATTCTTGAGTTTTTTCACATTAGATAGCTGAGACTAATCATTAAATCGCCATAATCTTCATTAAATTGGAGCTTGATCATAGCTACTGTACACCTTGTCAACTCATTAATTTACTAGTTTGGGCACTTTGCTTGACAACTCTGTATCTTATATCTATATTACATCACTACACTTTTTTTTTTTGTATTTTTTATTTCATTATATATAGCTAGTTACGCATTATATTTATTATTTTCTCAAATCTATAAATAAAAATTCATAAAAATGGAAGACTTTCAGGGTGGAATTAGCCTCTTTTTTAGGATAAGCAAACTTATTATAAAAATAAATTAGTTAAAAAAATAACACATAATTCAAAATAAAGATGCCATTATCATTGATAAATTAATTAATATTACAATCATTTCAATCTATTTTGTATTCTTTTATAAATTTTAAAAAAAAATTCATGTTTTAATGTAAATTTTAGTGTTAAATATAATTTCATGAAAGTTCAAGTTTCATGTGAAACTCAATTACATGTATACATACTATTCAATTCTTATGTGCATATGCATCTAGCATATAAACTTCACTTTTTTTACATTTATATTACCTGAAATTTTTATATCATATCAAAAGTATATATATTTTAATTTTTGTGATGCCACAATTTAAATTTTCAAAAAGTGAAATACATCTTTTTATATGGGAGTTTTTGATAACTTTTCTATAAAAATATTAAAATGCTTTTAAACAAAACTTATAATTACAGAATTTACATCAATTTGTTCAACAGTTATATAAAATTAATGAGCTCTTCTTTGCTTTAATAAGCTGAGGTTCCTATAAATATATTAAACACAAAAGATGAGGGCTCCGAAAAAGTATTATAATTCAGATGGGGCAAATATTACATTTTATCCTCTATATTAATAAAGCTTCAAATTATAGGAGGCCCAATTGCCCTCTCTGAACAGTATTTGGATACTTCACTCTGCCACACATTTCTATATCCACATTCTTTGAAAAATAAATGGTTATAATAAAATTTTCTTTGAGTAAAAAAAATAATGAAGCTTGTTTGTCTCCTTTCTCATGTGATATGAGCACAAGATAATATGTTTGGGCGAGTTGGGAATGACCGGGGTGTTGCGAGATATATATACCCGTTGTTGTGGTATATATATATATTTATAGAATAAAAGAATGATTTTTGACGAAGCGAAAAATAGAACAAGGAAATTCACACCAGAAAACAGTAACACAGCGGAACACATAAATTTACATGGTTCGACAAATTACCTACATTCACGGATTTGCAGAGGATTTTACAACTTGAGAAATTTACACCAGTCGATCATCTCAACTTACAAGAAAAATTTATCACTTCGTTGCTCTCTCTTCTTCTACCTTTTTTCTTTTATCTATTCACTGAGATACACCGAAGAAGATAAACTTACAAGAGAAATAAAACCAATTTCTCTTTTGCCACAAGCCACCAGGAAGAAATCAAGCGAGAACAATCTTCTTCTTCTTATTCTTTCTTTTTTCCTCATGCTGCAAGAAACTACTTCTTGCACTTCTCTTTCTCTATCTCAATGAAGCTCTTCAACTGTCCCGTGGAATTCCGAAGAAGAACACAAAAACGTGACTTCGCAAATTGAAGGAGAGCCGTGCGATACCTTTATCACGAACAGGAAGGGGAACTGTCTAGACAGACGCAACTCTTCGTGAAACAACAAACTATTCGCAGGAAACAACGAACAGTTCGCGACCTTTCGCGATCGAGCGGGAGGCGGGAGTTGGCACCGTTTAGCGATCGGGAGAGGGATCCTGTAGCGGGACCAAGAGAAATCGGAGCGGAAACGGGAAATTATCGGGCTCCAACACTAGCATGGGGCTCATAAATAACATAAGGTCATTCTTTTATCAATATATATATATATATATATATATATATATATATATATATATATATATATATATATATATATATATATATATATATATATATATATATATATATATATATAT
>JXCR01148748.1:142605-152633 GCA_002079205.1 Phalaenopsis hybrid cultivar | reverse complement strand
ATTTAAAAAAATTAAATTTTATAAATTATAATATATAATAAATTAATAATAATAATATATTAATATACTATATTAGTAATATACAAATATAGATGTTATATATTTATATAATATAAGTTATATAACTAATATAATATATTATTTAAATATATTAATATTAGGGATGTCAAACTGGCTCGTAGTTTGCAAATAGCTCATGTTCGGCTTTCATTAAAAAACGAACACGAACAATTTCGAACACGAGTTTATTTCAAACAAACTAAATTTCAAACGAACTGAACACAAACACAAGCTTTGTTCGTTCGTGTTCAGTTCGTTTACACCTCTAGATAAGATGGTTTTACTAACTAGAACTCCATTATTATTTCTTTTTTATGCAATCCAAATATAAAATTTATTTTTATATTTAATTTTCACACTAAAAATTATTATTTTATAATCAAATAGTTTGTTCTAGATTAGTTTATGGAAACTTANTAGTAATATACAAATATAGATGTTATATATTTATATAATATAAGTTATATAACTAATATAATATATTATTTATATTTTTTAATATTAGGGATGTCAAACTGGCTTGTCGTTTGCGAACAGCTTGTGTTTCGTTAAGAAACGAACACACGAACATCTTCGCACACAAGCTTATTTCAAACAAACTAAATTTCAAACGAACTGGGCACAAACACAAACTTTATTCATTCGTGTTCGGTTCGCTTACACCCCTAGAAGACACCCTTTAATTTTTAATAAGTTATAAAAGTATTATTTTCCCTTTCCTTTTTTCAAATGTCCACTCAAATATTGAGATTCAAGACAAATTTATAATACATATTTTTCAATCTCATCAAATTTATATTGGTAAAAGTGTTGTATTTTGTAAAGTCGTACTTGCTATAAGGAAATTAGATCATTGGTAAAACTTAAAAGAATTTCAAATTAAACATCTATTTCATTCACAGTGTATTTCAAATTTGTTTTGATTCTGTTGGGCTCTAAATATGTCACATACCATGAATGTCACTTGTCGGCTGCTACCTCCTACTTGTCATCATCACTGGCTACCACCATTGTAGTGTTTCCCACTACCAGAGGCTGTCAAAACGGCTTGTTGTTCGTGAACAACTCGTGTTCGACACGTTAAGAACCTCGTGTTAGGCTCGTTCGTTAAGTTAATGAGCCGAACACGAACAAAGATTTGTTNTAAAAATTTTAAATTTTATAAGTTATAATATATAATAAATTAATAATAATAATATATTAATATACTATATTATTAATATACAAATATAAATGTTATATATTTATATAATATAAGTTATATAACTAATATAATATATGATTTATATATATTAATATTATGGATGTCAAACTGGCTCGTCGTTTGCGAACAGTTTGTGTTCGGCTCGTTCGTCGAACACGAACAGTTATTTGACGAACAATTTCGAACACGAACTTATTTCAAACAAATTAAATTTCAAATAAACTGAGCACGAACATAAGCTCTGTTCATTCGTGTTCGGTTCGTTTACACCCCTAGAAGACACCCTTTAAATTTTAATTAGTTATAAAAGTATTATTTTCCCTTTCCTTTTTTCAAATGTCCACTCAAATATTGAGATTCAAGACAAATTTATAATACATATTTTTCAATCTCTTCAAATTTATATTGGTAAAAGTGTTGTATTGTTACAAAAATTGGGGTGTCATTGGTATTTTGTAAAGTCGTTATAGGGAAAATAGATCATGGGCTAAAACTTAAAAGAATTTCAAATTAAACATCTATTTCATTCACAGTGTATTTCAAATTTGTTTTGATTCTGTTGGGCTCTAAATATGTCACATACCAAGAATGTCACTTGTCGGCTGACACCTCCTAATTGTCATCATCACTGGCCACCACCATTGTAGCGTTGCCCACTACCAATTAGCCACCCTGTTGGTAGGGCTGTCAAAACGGCTCGTTGTTCGTGAACAACTCGTGTTCGACACGTTAAGAAGCTCGTGTTAGGCTCGTTCGCTAAGTTAATGAGCCGAACACGAACGAAGATTTGTTCGTTCTTGTTTGACTCGTTTTGGCTCGAAATACTATTCATCAATTTTATATATATATATGCGCCACGTACTCAAATCAGTTAGTCGGACATCTGTTTGTCAGTTATAAGTTAGCTCTGGTTTGGGGTTCGATTCCCCCCGAGTGTAGGGTGTGATCCTCGAATTATAGGAGCATGGGGNTTTTCAAAATTATATATATATATATATATATATATATAATTATTTTAAAAAATTTTATATTTCAAACAATAATGATATAAACACGAACAAACGCATTACTGTTCGTGTTTGGTTCGTTTAACTAACCGAACAAAAAAAAATATTCACGTTCGTCTCGTTTATTTATCAAACAAATCGAATACAAACTCAGTCACGAATCGAACACGGACTTTTCACAAACAACACGCTTTTCTGACAGCCCCAGTGNTATATATATATATATATAATTATTTTAAAAATTTTATATTTCGAGCAATAATGATTTGAACACGAACAAACGCATCACTGTTCGTGTTTGGTTCGTTTAACTGACCGAACGAAAAAAAAAAATTCTTCACGTTCGTCTCGTTCATTTATCAAACGAATCGAATATGAACTCATTCACGAATGGAACACGAACTTTTCGTAAACAACGCGCTTTTCTGATAGCCCCAGTGTCTTCAGTGCCTGATAATTTCTTTACACGTTTGAGGGTAGGATAAGTCATGTCAAAATGAAATTGTTTTTTTGCAAAATAAAAATTATTATGTAGTCTGATCCCAAAAATTCTTTAAAATTTCCAAAAATTTACATTTATTGGTTTGGAGAACCTATGTCTTCTGATGTAACATACAGTGACATAGTTTTCACAGCTAGCCTGCCACCGAAGTCAAGGCTCCCAATTTTTTCCACCTCAAAATGTTGGAATTTATGACCAACTAATAGGTTGACTTGAATCCTTCTTTATTTGTCTCCACCCATGAGCCTTAATTTTAGACAAATACTCATATTAAGAACTTGCCTGGTGGGGCTTTGATTCATTAACATTGAACAAAAAAAAAAACCTCTTTTATGTAAAAAAATATATATCTGAATGATTTAAATGAGTAACTTATGTTCATAAAAGTGTCCAAGAAAAAAAAAAGTCCCTAATTACTTACAGAAGTGTCAAAATAGACTTCTGATTTTTTAAATTGTGTTTGAAATAGTCCTCACAAAGTACTAGTAGACATTTCAAAATAATATGAAACTATTTTGACACTTCTTTAAACTATAATTTTAAAACAAACCTATATAAATAATAAGAGGCTATTTGACACACTACTCATTTGAAAATTAAAAGGCTCTCACAATAAAATAAAAGGCAATTTAACTTATCGAAGATATATTTGATTATGAAAAAGTCAGACTTTACCAATGAAAAATATAGAATGTAGAAATTCATTCTCTTTTCCACCCAAATAAGCCCAAAATAAAAATTTTAACCAGAATGCCGAGACCTCAAAGCCTAATTTCCTTCACCAGTTCCTCATCAACCCAACCCCATCCATAAAAAATCAAATCCATACATCAGAAATTCTTTATTCAGTACTATGCATATATAATCCTACATACAAATCAATCAACATACCAAAACTCCCCTCTCAATCAACAATATCACAATCAAAAACCAAAAAAAAAAAAAAAATCAGAGCTTTAATCTGAACTTACAGTTACTAGCCTTCAGGCTAATCAAATTGCCAGCAGTCAGACTATTAACCACGAGATCACACCTCACCCTCGCCTTCACCTTCCACAATTTCAATCCCCCGAGCTTCACCTTCACCGGCACATCCCCCTTAAACTTCAACGGAACACTCCCCGTTTGCTGCTGCTGCTGCAACACCGATATAAGCTGACTCCCCAACTGCGCCTCCCCATTCAGCGACGTCGTCACCGTCGTCTTATTCCGATGCCCCTGATAGAACACCGGAAAGCTCCCCGAGCACAAACTCGCCCCATCGTACAAAACGCTGAGACTGCTTCCGTCCTCGTAATAGATCCCGATCTTCTTGTTAGGGTTGTAGGCGGTGACCGTGAGGTCGAAGCCAGCGCGCGCGTTGAAATTAGGGTCGATGGAGAAGGAGGTGATGCGGAGGCGGTCAACGGAGTAGGTGGGGAGTTTGGGGCGGAAGATGAGGTAAAGAATGCCGACTGTGGCGGCGATGGCGATGATGATGATGATGAGGGTGAGGATGGAGCAACAGNATTTTAAACATAACTTAATAAAACCATAAAAATCACCTCATAAAGTATACAAGTTAAATGAATAAATGTGCACTGAATGAAAAATTTACCAAATTAGTTCTAAATAATTTAAATTTTAAATTCAAAATAAATAAAAAAAATTTAAAACGACCAATGAAATTAAGAAAAAAAACAATTTGTAGTTAGTTAAAATATATATTGCAGGAAATCGCACCTCTTAAGGTTAATAATAAAGTTTCATATCAACCATGTCAGGAGATACCTTTGCCCCGCCGTATCTCTTGATTGCTGACAAGCTCCCCGTCAATCACGAAAAATTATTCCATACGGATCTGCGTCCGCACGCAGCTTGCGTGCGGACGCCGATCCGGACCGTAAATCACCTGATTTACGGTCCTGATGTATTTCGGTGGGCCCCACCTAAAATTTTTTATTTTTTTTAAAAAAAAACGGAAATAATCTTGACCGTAGATCACCGTGATCTACGGCTAAGACCGAACACCGCATGCAGAGATGCATGCGGTGTCCGCACGCAATAATCTCTCGTCAATCACAGGCAAGGCTGCACGAAATAGGAGTAAATTAAAGCAGCTCTGGACCGCAGAGGAGTTAGAAACAAACCTGGTTTGCAGGTCGATGTTTGGTATTTGTTTAAACATTAGGCCCACCATTTTGACCAGAATAAAGTCAATGTAAAAAAAGCAAAAAATATTGATGCATCAGTACTCCAATGAGGGGGTGCCACGTAGGCACCACGGTGGGACCATTGCCTACGTGGCACCCCCTCATTAGAATACTGATGCATCAGTACTCCTGAGGTAATATTTTTTCATGTAAAAGGGATGGAAGATTAAATGAAACGAAAAATTACATGCATAACCTCTCACAATCCTCATGTATATGACACCTAAACATGGCACCAGATTCCTATCTATTTACATATCTGACACCTAAACTCTGCTTTTTTTACATTTACACCACACAAAATTTTCATATCACATCATAAATACTATCATTTTAACTTCTAGGTGTCAGATAGTAAACACACAAGACTTGAGTGGTATTTATGTAAAGTTCCATAAAATAAATAGTCAAAATGAACAATAATGGCTTGATGTCTGACATGATGACAGAGAAGGAAAGTATAAAAGTTACTCTCCCACACTCCTGCTGTGGCTTTCTACTCCATAGTCTGTCCCAACTGGATTATAACGACGTCTCAACAAAATTGTGTATAGAGTTAAATGGAGACAGTGACTTCTAATTCCAGCAGCAACTCTTTCAAAATCTCATCATAAAGATCATTTTTCTTGAACACTAACATCATCTTCTTGTCTCTTTCCAGTACTACAATCAAACGAGGGGAAATTTACATACACGCCACACATTCTTAAAATTTTACATATCTAACACTTATTGTTCGATATTTACATTTATAAGTTATAACACTTTGCTAACATAAACCTCTACATGAAATGGTGTATTTTACTTTTAAGAAGATAGTGAAGGCGGCATTCTTGATGTGATGTTAAAAACTTAAGTGGTCCGCAAGTGAATACGAATGTTTAGTTGTTAGCTATGTAAATACATAAGAATTGTGTGATATGTATGTAAATGCTCCAAAATTAAATTTATATCCGAAGGGTCAACTAACTACCTCTTAAATATGCTATAGTGTGCCTTTTTTTTTGTCTGCCCGTACTAAATCAACAGAAAGAAAAAGCTTCCAAGTCCTAAACTATGCCAATCAAAATACTATGTATGTAAATATGAAAGTTAAGGCGTGAGATATTTGATTACATAAGAATTGTGTGCTGCATATGCAAATTTGCTTACTAAAAAATGCACCCCTCAGGTAGCCCAGATGGGATAGTCTAGGCATGGTGATAAAATCCACCTGTATCCTCTACATGATTTGGAATGTCATCTTTTTTGCTACAGATTTACAGTATCATTCAAAATCTATGCTTATATAAGCCATACAAATTATTATAAGCATGATTATTATGACATGCTATTATCCATGAAACATTCAAAATGTTTGCCCCGTGTTGCAAACATCCTGTAGAAACATAGCAAACCAAAATCTACAATCTCCAATGTAATGTGACTTCTCAGACAAGCAGTGTTCCCAGTAAACAATAATAATGGGAGGATAATTAAGATGTGAAATGATGGAAAATGTTTTGGCCAAGAAAGGAATAATTTGACTGTTCAAAATACTAAACCAAAACAAATGAAATTTAGCTGAACAGTACAACTATAATTTCACATTAGTTTTAGTTCACCAAAACTATAATATGTCAAACTGTAAAGTACTAACAAAATTTGGATCCTCGCCAAGCTATGGATCGCAGCCGTTTCAAGCTTCTAGTGCAAATAACAACAGAGGGAATGGATTAAGTACCAACAGCTTCCTCTAAAATCCTCCTAACGTCAGTCCCTGGGTCTGCAAGCTCAGCAGGAGTCTGTTGAAGTTCCAAGATGATAAATAAAAAAAACTCAGTATTGATGCTAATTATAGATAAGGGGATATTTGGCATCACAATCATTTCATATTTTTGTTTTTATTTTTTATTTTATTTTCAAAAATATGTTTCATTGGTATCAATTTTATATGCTTTTATATTTTTGTTTTAAAAAATAACTTAATCTGTTTCCAATCAAACTCGTTTTACTTTAAATTAAAAGATAAACAGAAATAAAAATAGAAGAAATCTCAAAGAAGCCCTAAATGCTTTGAAACTTTAGAAAATTTATATAATAAAGCACCTTTCCATAAGCATTCGTCCAATCTGGGGATGCTCCCATTGAGAGCAGTAACTGGACGACATTCAAATGTTCTCCTCTGGCAGCATGATGGAGAGGCTGATAATATTGAAAATAAGGTCAGTTATCATAAAGCATATAACCAAAAGCACAAAGAATAATCAAAAGACCGTGTCCCCTTCAGCATCAGTTGTCTCCAGCATGCGCGTCACAAGACTAGAGTGACCAGCGGAGTTGATTAGATATTCGACAATCTCAGCGTATCCTGCAAAACAGATCCAAGTGAGAAAATAGTATTTAGTCGCCCTGACAAGGGAATGTAGCTCTTGTACTACTTGCAGGCTTTGTTTGCTACTATGCTACTCTTTTGTTTATGTTTCTCATGTGTCTCGGGAAGAGAGCTCTCATACTTTATTTCCACTACAGACTCTTAACCTAAGTACTCTAAGAAGTCATATCAAAATCCAAAAAAGACTCGACCCGCAGCAAAGAATTAGCACGGGTTATCTCATATAACATATTACAAATCATGTCAAACAGGAGTAGAGTCAAATAACACCGGCAGAAAACGCATTAGTTCAAATCATTATGCTCCTTATTGGACTTAGCTCTCTCCAAGAAGATCGCCTCTAACATACCAATGCAGATGCCTCACGCCCAGTAAATACCCTAAAAAAATCAAAGACATTAAATGTATAGCTAGACACAAACCAATGGAACAATAGCCACACATGAAATCCGAACTACACCTACCATATTTCAAACAAGCATCTAAGAGGGGATGTGTTCTAATAACATACACCTAAATGTGTGGTTAAGCAACCCGTATGTGCTCGGACCAGTTGGTAAAATGTTTATACATGTGGTATTAGAATGTTGCGCGGACAACATGACGGTCTCCTCTATAGAAAAAAGTTGGAAACCCCACATCTTGGCCAGTCTAATCCTCCTACTTATAGGGATTGTTGACAGGACCGAGCTCCAACATACCCAGTTTGATCATCTTCTTCACTAGGACTAGACTTGAGAGGACTATTATTTCAAATAATGTTCATGTAATAATCAAGACCCAATGATGTGCGTATTCATTGCACATCTTAGCCGGAGAGATTTTTATAATTGTGATTTTGAAGTATAAAATTTAAAATATTTAAAAGAAATATATCACTCAAAAGCTAAGAGAAAAAATCAATTCACCCTCCGTAAGCATTTGTCGGTGTAGACAAATCTAATGTTAACTTGAGCTCACAAAGAACAAATATCTTATTAAGTATACTACTAAATTCAAACATAAAATAGCTATTTGTCACTAAGATCGTGGTCGGAGTCTTTGGTCTGCGTGATTTTGTAATCAAATGAAACAAAAAAAAGCAGTTACGACTAGGGTCCTCTAGCCAAGTGGTTTACCGTTAAATGACATTATTAGATTATGGTTACGGCTGTATCCTGCATGCTCCTAAACGAAGTCGTGATATTTGTTTTGGACTTTTTTTTAACTTAGAGTCACCAGTTTATCAAATTTTATTTAATGATTCTCTATTCTGAATCACCGAAATATTTGAAAAAAATTTATAAAAGGAAAAAAAAGCAAATATTAAAAAACAAAGAAAAAGGAAATTTTTTATTAGATAGATCAAGAGCATAGACCAAAAAAAATGAAGCCAAATTGTCTTGAAAGCTTTTCTAAGGAGAAGACCTATATAAATCCCCCATATATATAACCAGAAAATCAAAATTCTATATTTTTGTTATGCGGTCAGAAGCAACTCTAAAAGGAACACATTCCTTTGGTTAATTACATTTTCAAGATACCCAAAGAAACTCTAGATTTAAAAAACTTTCTTAAATTTTTATATTTACTGAAAGAGAATATAAATAATTCAATATCATCATTTTAATAGGATAATCTCAATGCTCCAAAATCAAACCAGGCCACAGGGCAGAGAGTGAATCACCATATCTCAAATGGGCGGCAATCCAGCAAAAAAGTCCTATAAAATGATATCAATGAAATTATCAAAGAAACATAATGAGTCCAAATGGGATATATCAATATATAGGTAAGAAATTATTAGGCGGGTAGAAATAATCTTAGTTAGAATTTCATGAATTTGTCATCCCAGGATATTAAAACTTTAAGTTTAACTGGTCATGAAGGTAGTCAACACGACCATGAATCCCTTATTAACAATTNATATATATATATTACAAGAGAATTTAAGGAAAAAAATTAAATTTTGTACAGTTACATAACATTTTCTCAAATCTAGTGAAGCAAGAGCTATTCAGGTCCTCATCCCTCTTGCCCTGATGAGAAAATATTACGCTCTTCATCCGGGACATGATGACGTGAATCACACCATATCATTATGCACGCGACATATCTACAACGTGGTGCAATCCATGCCATAATCTACACATCTGANTATATATATATATATATATATATATATATATATATATATATATATATATGTATATATATATTACAAGAGAATTTAAGGAAAAAAATAAATTATTTATGGTTGCATAATATTTTCTCAAATCTAGTGAAGGAAGGGCTACCCAGGTCCCCATCCCTTTTGTTTTAATGAGAAAATATTACATTCGTCATCCGGAACATGACGACGTGAATCACACCATATCATTATGCATAAGACATATCTACAACGTGGTGCAATCCATGTCATCATCTGCACATCTGATTATCCAAACCTAATATTTTCTCAATTTTTATCAGAAAACCTTCTCCTCCCAGACAATAAAAAGATTATCAATTTCTCTTGTTATAAGTTAGGAAACCCTAAAAATTACTTCAAACCCTAAAGATTACAGAGATGAGGAAAGATAGAAGAAGAGATTAATACCTTGGGCAGGATATGGATACCCATACTTAGGATCGCTCATCTTAGAAGACAAAGAACTGCTACAAGAAATAAGAGAGAAATAGGAGAAAAATGTAAATAAAGGATTGAAGC
>JXCR01148748.1:120855-134147 GCA_002079205.1 Phalaenopsis hybrid cultivar | reverse complement strand
CGAAATACTGAGATCCTCCCAATGACAACTCCCTAGTAGAGCCTCATACATCAGAATGCACATAATCAAGAATTCCTTCAGTTTTGTGTTTTCCAGTCATAAAACTGACTCTAGTATGTTTTCCAAGAATACAGAACTTACAAAGATCAAGTTTGTAGCTTTTAACTCCATGCAACAGATTTCTTCTATGCAATTCCGCCATCCCACGTTCACTGAGATGTCCCAGACGCATATGCCATAGCTTTGTACTGTCATTATCTGACTCCACATAATGAACTCCACCTACAACTGTACTCCCTAACAGTCTGTAGATATTACGNTAGGCATAGTCGTATCGTCGCTGCCGCTCGCTGTTGCAATTCTTCCCAATCTTCATCCTCCATGACATCTGGTTTTGTTGCCCGCAGAGCTTTCAAGATTCCCTGTTGCACCAACATATCTTTCACTATGGTTTGCCATAATCCGAAATTACCAGTTCCGTCGAACTTCACCACCTCGAATTTCGCACCAGAAAATGCCATTTAAAAAAAAATCTTGCAAAAAAAATTCCTCTGCAAAAATCTTTGCTCAGACCTTCTTTTTTTAAGGAAGAAAAAAATAAAATAAAATAAAATAAAAACATTTTTTTTCTTTTTTTTTTGAAAAAAAGGAAAATATTTCTCCTTAATTAAGGAATTTTGCTTAATTAAATTTCTTTAATTAAATTTCCTTAATTAAATGCTTTTAATAAACATAATTTTAACTTCCCTTTTCAGTCCTCTGCAGCAGCCGCCAGCGGAAGAGATTCCAAAATCCAATTGCTCAGCGNATCCTCTATGGCATCTGGTTTTATTGCCCGCAGAGCTTTCAAGATTCCCTGTTGCGCCAACAGATCTTTCACTATGGTTTGCCATAATCCAAAATTACCACTTCCGTCGAACTTCACCACCTCGAATTTCGCACCAGAAAATGCCATTTAAAAAATAATCTTGCAAAAAAAATTCCTCTGCAAAAATCTTTGCTTAGACCTTCCTTTTTTTTAGGAAGAAAAAAATAAAATAAAATAAAATAAAAACATTTTTTTCTTTTTTTTTTAAAAAGAAAATATTTCTCCTTAATTAAGGAATTTTGCTTAATTAAATTTCTTTAATTAAATTTCCTTAATTAAATGCTTTTAATAAACATAATTTTAACTTCCCTTTCCAGTCCTCTGCAGCAGCCGCCAGCGGAAGAGATTCCAAAATCCAATTGCTCAGCAGAGCCCAGCGGAGCCAAATATAGGGAATGATTCAATTCCTCCGCCCAGGAATGGAAAATCACGTCTCCCTGCTCATTTCCGTTCCTGACCTCGCTCCTTTCCTTTTTCGTTCGCGATCAGCGCCGAGCTCCCCTCTTCGCGTGATTGGCAGCTGTGGCCTTCTTGAATCCGCGAACGCCTCAGCCAGACTTGCGAAGGCGAGAGCTTCTCTTCCTGCCGCAAAGCCTCCTTCGCGATCCTTCGACCTGTCACAGAAGCCTCCGCTTTCGCTGCTTCTGCCTGTCGCAAGCCTCCGCCACGCTGTTCCGCCGAAGCCCTGGTCGAGCACGTCGCCCTGCTGTTCCGCCTTCGAACCCGCAATCCGCTTCCTTGAGTCGCGTCGCGATCTAGAGCCTCTTCTGCCGCGAACTCGTTCCTTACGCAGAACGTCGCGATCCTCCGCTCTTATTCGTAAAATCTTGCCGCCGAACTTCTTGCGCCGCAGATGAAAATTTTCTTCCCCTCGAACCAAACTCTGATACCACTTGTTGAGAAAATTAGGGCAAAGAAAAACTAGAATTGACACAAATCCAGAAGAACACAGAGATTTAACGAGGTTTGGCAAAGATGCCTACGTCCTCAAGAGCAGAGTGGCGAGTTCCTTTCAATATTCAGAAAAAAACGTTACAGAATAAAGAGTGTATTTATAACCCCAGGAGTAAACCTAGGCACAATACGTAATTACAACATTACCCATGTACCATACTGCAGGGCTTTGCCCCCACACCCCAACCCACTNCGCAGATGAAAATTTTCTTCCCCTCGAACCAAACTCTGATACCACTTGTTGAGAAAATTAGGGCAAAGAAAAGCTAGAATTGACACAAATCCAGAAGAACACAGAGATTTAACGAGGTTTGACAAAGATGCCTACGTCCTCGAGAGCAGAGTGGCGAGTTCCTTTCAATATTCAGAAAAAAACATTACAGAATAGAGGGATACCTCATGGGATTACTAACATGCCTATTTATAACCCCAGGAGTAAACCTAGACACAATACGTAATTACAACATTACCCATGTACCATACCGCAGGGCTTTGCGCCCGCACCCCAACCCACGTAACTTCCCAATTTGGACAGATTCTTCCGCTCCGCTCCGCTTCGCTCCAGCGTCTGTCCCGATATGATATATGAGCCATACCATAACAATCATCATCATTGATAAGTGTTCCTTTCATTGATTCATGAGAAGCATTCAATAAAATGATATAGCTTGTTATTTGAATAATTGTCTTTATTTATGTGGCCCTTGGGGGGCGTTTAGGACAGCTTCGATAGTTTTGTTCTTCAAATAGTTATTAGAGTTTGTTAGGCCATAGNCATGAGAAACATTCAATAAAATGATATAGCTTGTTATTTGAATAATTGTCTTTATTTATGTGGCCCTTGGGGTGCGTTTAGGACAGCTTCGATAGTTTTGTTCTTCAACTAGTTATTAGAGTTTGTTAGGCCATAGTTTTTTTTTTCTAATTTTTGAGAAAATTCAATCATAAGAAAAAGCTTAGAAAATTATTTGCCACTAGATTCGTATAATAGCTGTAAAAATTATGATTTGATTTTCTTATGATAGAAAACTCTATAATATCTGTAATAATTTTAAAAATAATATTTAGAAAAATTCACATTCTCTATATTTTGCGTTAAATCCTCAAAAAGTTATCTTAATCACAAGTCATGACACATGTTGGGATCGACAGCTTCAAATACTTAATTAAGAATTATCTACTCTTATCCAAATTAAGTGTATATTAGCAAGCAGAGCAAATGAAAAAAAAAATGATCTAATCTGAGTCCAAGTAAACTTGCATCATGCACTTAAAGCATAAATAGAAGATTTAGAACATACTTTGAGAGACTAAATGATCTCCAAATATGATAAACTTATGAGGATGCCCTCACCCTCTTCATGAAGGCGGTTGAACCTGGATGAGAAGAGTAATGGGAGCTCTAAGTTTTGAGGATTCCAGAGTTCCACCATTGCTCCACCACTTTCTTTATCACTTGTGTCACTGTTAGATTATCGTTGCCTGCTGCCACATCCACTAAACTGTCATTGCTCTACTATCCTTATCACCATCACCCAACCACTATAATCGTTGAATCACACTGTTCAATCATCATAGTTGGCAATAAAACACCGTCACTTGGCCTCCACCACCACCATTGTTGTCCTCATCGGACCACCTTCACTAGATCATTGCTATCACCATCGTCTTCGATCAGTACGTTTCACTGGCAAAGGTCACCTAGTTGCTACCACCCTTGTCTTACCATCGTCACTCGATTGTAACTACCACCACAATAGTTATCGTTAGACTGCCATCACTTGATTGACATCATTACCACCTTCAAACGTCCATTGTTGAATAGCCATCAACCGATCATCATCCCTTGTTATCAATACAAATGTGTCCGACCAATGTTGCCTAGTCGCCATTATCATTAGCAACGTTGAATTTATATATTCATCTTACAATCATTGTCGTTAGTCTTCTGTCATCACAGTCAGGTTGCTATTACCTAGTTAATATTTCCTTTCTATCCTTAAGTGACTATTAAGAACTTCACTCTTGTAGTATTTTTATATGTTGTTTAAGAGCAAGTAAAATCTTGTAACATACATTTGAATGGTTCCACCATATCAACTGACCATGCCTCAAGGTATTTTCCCTTCAAAGTTTTCCATGTAGGAACTCTTGGTGTCTCCTCTCTATCAGCTCTTCTTTTAGTTATGTGTGTACTTAATTTTTATATAATGCTAAAACAATATTATATCTCTATCATCGCAAATTCTCTGACACATGATGTCTATATAAAATGTATTTTGTACAACTTTATTTAATCAACATTGATCAATGTTATATTTTATCAATTTGGTTTCCATTATAATCTTTCAATTTTAATATTTGAACATTTTAAGCGTATAATTTATTTAAAGTGTGAATTCAGGTTAATGATTCAGGCTTGAGTACGTCCTTAATTTGAATAGACCCAAATCTATTGACTATAAGTAAACCCATTATTAAATAGTTCGAGAAGCATAACCATATGTATTTCCCTATAACATGATCAACATGAGTTCTACTTGAACAATAAGTTTAATTAATTTATTCATAAGCAAGTATAAATGAAATAAGTTTAATACAAATTGGATGTAATTATTTTTTATAACATTGAATCAAAAATTATTCGGGAGAAACACACAAGGTCTAGAGCATAAGCATGAGAGAGAGAAATGGAGAGAGGAAAAAAAAGACCATAGTAATGAATAATAAAGAAGATTCTTGATTGCCCCTTTACTGAAGAAATGACCCTCATATTTATAAGCATGAGGTGAACCAAATGTACGTTACATACTTACCCCTGCTTTGATGGGGAGCGTTACAGGAAGGTTTAGGTATTTTTTGTGAAAATTAACATATGACTCGCTCTATTGCTAGGTGTGGATTTCAAAGGCCTTGGTTCCACAAAGTTCAACCGTCTAACCATGCTGAGTAGGGTTTATTGACAGGTTTGATGATTACTTCTAATTGTTTGGTCTTTGGTTTGGTCGGTCAGGCTCTACGCCTCTACCTGTCGGCTTTTGATGAGCTTTCAGTCGTCTGTACTTGGTTGGCTAGGCCCTGCCTATGGTCAATTTTAGATTATTCACCCTAGATGGCAGATTTCCATCGTCGGGAAGATACTAGGATGTTGGACAGAGGATGAATCATTGTATCCCGATAGATTACCCACCCCTTTGACGAAAGATTCTTTGGGAANCACCATCCCGACCGCCGTCGACTACTGTTGATTGTCATCAGCCACCGTCGGGCCGTCGTTGACACTCGTTGATCGCCATCATCCACTTTCGGTCGTCATTGTCGATCATCATCAATCATCGTCGATCACCACCAATCAGACATCGTCAGTCATCATCGTGGGACATGAGCTCATCACTACGGTCCATGTGTCAACAACGATCTACGTGGTTCACAGCTCGAGCAGCTCTCAAGTCTGGCCTCAGCGGCCTACGGACGTCATTCATACTCGCCACTATGGCCTATGTGGTCCACAGCTTTTGTAACTGCTTACTACGATTTCTTTGGCCAATGAACACTTCTGGAGCAGTCATCTACAACACTCACGATGGACTACTACCTCCATAACATTCAACAATGACCCTTGCAACCTGTTGTCACCAAGAATTATAGCCAGATTATAGTTTATACAACTTTGTAATTCTATCTTCCCTAATTTAGGGGAAGAATGAACATGTGTACTCATCATTCATAGTGGATTATTTCAACTGGGCTAGGCTTCGTGATTTTTCTCTCTTTCTAGGGTTTTCCACGTAAAAAGTTGAGATGTCTCCTCCTGCTTACTTCTCTCTGTTATCTGTGTGTGTTGAATTCTCGTGCAACGCTAAGAAGATAATCCATTACTCTACCACCGCAAATTTTCTGGCACGCATCAAAAGTAAATTATTAAAAAATTTTATTTTATTTTTTGATTTAGGGCTCAACTCAATTAATAGTAGATTGAAAGCCCAAATTAAACCAAAAATATTAATCCATGATGGAATATATCAATGATAAAAACCACAAGAGTGTAGTCAGATCATTTTTATTTTTTATTTTAAATTAAAATTTTAATTTTAAAAAGTTTTAGTTACAGCTTTTTCATCTATTTTCATCTTTTTAATTTAACAATAAAAAAAATTATTTTAAAAAATACTCAAAATAATTTTTGAATATTTTGAGTATCTTTCAAAATAATTATTATAACACTAGCCATGGTCGCATGTCATTGGCTAGGCTGTAAACGAGTTGAGCCTGAGCGAGCTCAAGCTGGGCTCGTGTTAGGCTCATTTGAATCTGGCTCGTGTTCGAAATGACTTGTGAACAGATTAGATAACATTTTCATGTTCGTGTTCGGCTCGTGTTCGGCTCGAAACTGACTTATTAGAATATAAAATTATTTTAATAAATATTATTTAAATAATAATAATAATAATTTTGTCTAAAAATTTTTCAAAAACAAGTTTCATATAAAAATTCAGAGATTTATTAGCTTAAAAAAATGATGAACTCAAAATACTTTACAAAATTAATTACAAAATTTTATACAAAAACATTAATATTTTTGACAAAAACTTACAAAATAAAAATCAATTTATTACAAATTTTAAAATGTACAAACTAAACACGAGTACAAAAAATACAAATAAAATCTCAAAATAAAAATCAAAATCTAAAAATAATTGTATTGAACATTTAATTCTTCTTACGCTTCACATACAACTCAAACTACAAAAACTAATTTCTGTAAACCACGAGCTCACACCATTGGAGTAAGAATTGTAGTAGT
This sequence comes from Phalaenopsis hybrid cultivar, assembly GCA_002079205.1. Lineage (NCBI taxonomy): Eukaryota > Viridiplantae > Streptophyta > Magnoliopsida > Asparagales > Orchidaceae > Phalaenopsis > Phalaenopsis hybrid cultivar. The sequence goes on along the minus strand of JXCR01148748.1, from coordinate 127,521 downwards.
TCTTTATATCGCTGTCTGTTTTTCCCGGCAACTGGGCGGCAATCAAAGACCACCCGTTTCAATAAAAGCCAGATTTTTTAACTGAAATACTATATTTTTTGNCAAAATAAATATTATAACACTAGCCATGGCCGCATTTCATTGGCTAGGGCTGTAAACGAGTCGAGCCTGAGCGAGCTCAGGCTGGGCTCGTGTTGGGCTCGTTTGAATCTGGCTCGTGTTTGAAATGACTCGTGAACAGTGTGTTCGTGTTCGACTAGATAACATTTTCATGTTCGTGTTCGGCTCGATTATTTAAAAAAAAAAATAATTTTGTCTAAAAATTTTTCAAGAACAAAATTCATACACAAATTTAGAGATTTATTAACTTTAAAAAATGATGAACTCAAAAAACTTTACAAAATTGATTACAAAATTTTATACAAAAATATTAATATTATTTGACAAAAACTCACAAAATAAAAATCAATTTATTACAAATTTTAAAATGTACAAACAAATAAGAGTACAAAAAATATAAATAAAATCTCAAAATAAAAATCAAAATCTAAAAATAATTGTATTGAACATTTAATTCTTCTTACGCTTCACATACAACTCAAACTACAAAAACTAATTTCTGTAAACCACGAGCTCACACCATTGGAGCAAGAATTGCAGTAGTTCTTTATATCGTTGTCTGTTCTTCCCGGCAACTCGGCGGCAATCAAAGACCACCCGTTTCAATAAAAGCCAGATTTTTTAACTGAAATACTATATATTTTCGTTATGGGATTAAAAAAAAAAACAGATTTTTCAGTGAATTCTGCTGTCGAAACTTAATTTTGAGGCTGGCTTTCAACTATGCATATACATGCGTAAGCAGACCTGCTTCCAATTCTGACGAAGAGGCTGCAAATTATGTTCTCCTCCTCTGAGGAGGAGCCCAGCTAAGGTCAAGAAACCTGGGCATGTTAATTGCATTATTTATAAAGACATAAGGACAGGAAAGGAACAAAAAACATATAATACAAATATAAGGAAATAAAATTTATAATCTTATTCTTCTTCCAATGGAACTTAGTAACAAGCAAGCCATTGGTCCAACCAAGCAGCTAGCTCAGCTTTCCTGTATGGACTAGCAGTTATGGCAGTGGATTACTATATGATAAGATCATATGCGATGAANATACATGCATAAGCAGACCTGCTTCCAATTCTGACGAAGAGGCTGCAAATTATGTTCTCCTCCTCTGAGGAGCCCAGCTAAGGTCAAGAAACCTGGGCATGTTAATTGCATTATTTATAAGGACATAAGGACCAACAATGCAGGAAAGGAAAAACAACATATAATACAAATATAAGGAAATAAAATAATTAATATTATTCTTCTTCCAAAGGAACTTAGTAACAAGCAAGCCATGGGTCCAACCAAGCAGCTAGCTCAGCTTTCCTATACTGGACTAGCGGTTATGGCAGTGGATTACTATATGATAAGATCATAAGCGATGACATTGATGAATTCCATAATTTAATAGGTTTACTTGCTGCCTCCTTCATCTAAAGTAAAATTCATAAAATCAATTCATGGATTCCTCTCTGCCTCCTAATTGGTTTTCAAATTTGATTTCAGAGAACTAGCAACCATAATACCTCCCATCTTTGTGCTTGACCACCAATGAATCTAGAATTTCCAAATCATGCCTTCCAAAATAATTGCTTAATTGATGACTCAAGGCTTGTATGAAAAAATGAAGAACACTTTCAAATATAACTGTTTCAATCACATTTTCTCCAACAAATTTGCAAGCTTGTGCCAACAAGTTGCAATTTGGGTGCTACACTCTTGGCCAATGAATCTATTTAATTAGTCTAGTCCTTTAAGGGTGACAATATTGAATTGTGAACATGCAATAAATTATTATATATGCATTTATAAAACAGTCAAATAAAAAAAAAAAGAAAATTTAAATACATGGAATTAAACGGTAAACAAATATATAAGAGAAAATTTAAAATTACCAGCATGTTCTTCTCAATCTAAATAATTGGATGCACTCAATGCTTCACTAAAAAGTGTAGCTTTTTCAGTTAATGAAAGCATCTTAACAAGAACAGGGCAGAGATACAAAAAACATGCTAATTTCCCCCATTCTCATAACTATGATATATTAGGGGCATTTACATACATATCACAAAATTCTTATGTATTTACATATCTAACACCTAAACATTCACATACACATGCATACCACTCAAATCTTTAACATCATATCAAAAATACCAACATCACTATATTTTTAAACATAAAATACATCTTTCATGTATAAGTTTACAACACCAAGGTGTTATAAGTGTAAATATCAAATTTTTATGTCAGTTGCAATACGACAAAACCAGAAGAATCCAACACATTCAACATACCTGTATACATATGGAGATAAGTGATGGCATGAGCAACATCTATTGCAATATCCAGGCGTTCCGCAAGATTAAGGCAACTTCCATGCAAGCCTGCATACTGCATATCATAAGTATCTCCTCCGCAAGAATATGAGTTAGTGGCAAATAAGCCAAATAAACATCTTTACTACCAAGCCCAGGCACAATAGTCATAACTGCGGCAACGGTAGCTAGAACATTCCCATGTGACATCATACCCCCTATATTCAAGCTTAAAGAATAGAGGGCTTACAATTAATAAAACAAAGAAAAATATGTGTGTCCTGAAATTAAGGAAACATTGAGGTAAGGTTGATTAAGATGCATAGCATCCAAATCTGTATAAGAAAAAGATGCTGAACAAGGGCTTGGAAGTACAACAACAAAGTTCAGAACTTGAACTATGTTTATTGTGATGGCCAAAGTGTTTCATAAGCATAAGAAAGGGTCAGCTACATTGAGCAGGAATAATTTGTTCTTCTAATTGATGCAATCAAAATCATGAAATTGCTGCAAAATCTTGTATGCAAAGGGGATAAAAAAGGTCTGTAGAACCATTAAATAAAAAAATAGCAGTACAACAACAAATGACTATAACAACTCATAGCATGAGATGACAACAGTTCTAAATTCAAAAGACTAATAATGATGGGAATAAAGGACCATCATGACTCGGCCTAAGAATTTCCCCAGAAATCACACATATGAGCACACAAAACAGACTTTGCCATCAACAGTTTAAAGTTTTAAATTCAACTCAAAAAGTTTTAACAGTGCTCATCTATTCCCACATGCATTTAACGAAACAATGCAGCTAACCAACTTCAACAGAATTGTTTCTTTACCAAATTAAGCAAGTTATGAAGCCGTTTATAAATGTCTTTATAAGCAAGGCCTAAAGCTGTAATCAAAGACACATTCTATGACTTATAACTATAACATCGACTTTTACAAATAAAACATGGAAAAAGAACACTTGCCGACACTATCTGAAAGAATTGCGAGATAAGTTTGGCTCTGAGCATTCACACAAATATGATTCTTTCAAATCTGAAATACAACTTTTCTGTGCTATATATATATATATATATATATATAAGTAGGCCTCTGGAGATAAGAAAGAATTGCAGGAACCATCATAAATTGGAGATCAATAACAAGAGTCATATCATCATATGTAACGAAAGACCTGCATGCTCATCAAACAATTATCAATGTATATACGAAGAGTATGACCTAAATGCATATCCCAATCTTAGCTAGAACCAATAATTCTAAAAAAATATTATTTTCAAAATTACCATCTCCAATAGCAAGAGTCATATCATCTATTCTGCTCTTGATTAGCATAACTATCCCAGCCTTCTGCAACTTTTTATATTCTTAGCTTAAAATGGTTGCAAACTTGTGTTGCTTTCCAAAATTAAGAGTAAGAATAATCATCTAAGACATCATTTCATATTCTTATCTTAAAATGATTGCAAATTTGTGTTTCCCTCCAAAATTAAGAGTAATAATAATCATCTAAGACACAATTTCATATTCTTATCTTAAAATGGTTGCAAACTTGTGTTGCCTTCCAAAATTAAGAGTAAGAATAATCATCGAAGGCTTTATTTCATATTCTTATCCTAAAATGATTGCAAACTTGTGTTGCATTCCAAAATTATGAGTAACAATAATCATCTAAAGTAACATTTTATATTCTTATCTTAAAATGATTGCAAACTTGTGTTGCATTCTAAAATTAAGAGTAAGAATAATCATCTTAGGCAATTTTGAAATGAAAAAAAACATCTACATGAATAAACATCTTCAATTGTATCTTCTCCATGCCATACAAAATTTGGTATGATGAATAAAATATACTTCTTAATTAAAAAAACATTGCCACTTGTAGAAATTGTTGTCTCATCACAAAACACAGACATAATATGGAGCATAAAATGTAACAATTGGATAGTTTCAGACCACATCAAAACCCTCTCAAAGCACATGCATAATATGGGGCAAGTGACATAAAATATAATAATATGGCGCAGAAGACAGATGATTCCAGACCATATCATTTCCACCCTCCCCTTAATTTACTCGAGTCAAGCCACTTCAAGCTGTTTCTCTTCCATTAATTCTTGCTGGTAGGAAAGATATATAAATATCAGTTTTAAGATGAAAAAGTACATAAACTATAGAAGCTAATTCTTGAGAGAAATTATCATAGGTGTTTTCAAACGACTCGTGAAAGATCTAATCTAACTAGACGAGCATATTAATGCATTCATTGTCTTTATCGAGAGTGAAATTCTGTAATCATTTAAAACTCTACCACCAGTACTAAACGCAGATTCTGAAGCAATTGTTGTTATTAGAATCGATAATGTATCTCTAGTCATTTTCTATAAGCAAGGATACTTGGGAGTGTTCAACTTCTACCGCTCAAGAATATCAAAATGTTCATTATTGGTCAAAAAAAGACCCTCCTCGAGATAGACTTGTAAATCTGATTTTGATGGTTAAATAGACCCAGATGAAACTACAAAATCAGTAAATACAATCATGCAATCAAAATTTTGTGAATTAACTAAATCACTTGACAACTCCAAAGAAATATTGCCACTTGTAGAACTGCAACTAGCAATATCGTTTGCATACGTTTTGTAAATTTCCAACATAACATCTTCAACTTGTTTAATTTTGGAGTCTAATTCAATAGATATATACATCTTGGCAAAACAAAAATGTATGAACTTCATTTTCAAACGAGGATCCAAAACATCTGCAACATACATTAGGAGATTGCACTCACCCCAATATTTATCAAATTTACCTTTCATAGCAAAAATCATGTTCCTAATATAGTCATCGGATGAAGTCGACTCATCCAACAACAAAATATTTATATGGAAAACGTTAGGTAAAAAAATATTTTAGGTCAGGTAGGAAGAACTTGAAATCATTTTTTGTCACGTTAATAAAAACAATAAAATTCATTCTATGCATAAAATCGCAGAAAAAATATAATTGAGGTTAGGTAGAAAGAACCTGAAATCATTTTCGTCACATTATTAAAAACAACAAGAAAATTTCTGATTATATTTCTCTCAATCTAAATCTGAAGGCAACCAACTGAAATTATTATCTCGATTTGCATAGTAAGCGAACACCTTCCGAAAAATAAAAGCAGATTCGAGCATTAAGAATGTTGAGTTCCATCTTGTTGGAACATTGATGCACAAACCCTTTGATGTTTATATCCCTAATTTTCTGGATATCTCAACAAACCCATGCAACCTTGTCAGTGACTTCTTCAGATATTTGATATAATCTCTAATGTTATAAATGATGTCATTAATCTCTCTCAAATCAACTTGCACCATAATATTTAATATATGAGCACAACAGCGAACATGAAAGAAATATCCCTTAAAATGCAATTTCCCTATTGTCATGAAATTTGATTGGAACAAGCTAACAACAATATCATTATTACTAGCGTTATCTAAAGTGATAGTGGAAACTTTGTCTTGTATCTTCAAATCTANTCTAAATCTGAAGGCAACCAACTGAAATTGTTATCTCGATTTGCATAGTAAGCGAACACCTTCCGAAAAATAAAAGCAGATTCGAGCATTAAGAATGTTGAGTTCCATCTTGTTGGAACATTGATGCACAAACCCTTTGATGTTTATATCCCTAATTTTCTGGATATCTCAACAAACCCATGCAACCTTGTCAGTGACTTCTTCAGATATTTGATATAATCTCTAATGTTATAAATGATGTCATTAATCTCTCTCAAATCAACTTGCACCATAATATTTAATATATGAGCACAACAACGAACATGAAAGAAATGTCCCTTAAAATGTAATTTCCCTATTGTCATGAAATTTGATTGGAACAAGCTAATAACAATATCATTATTACTAGCGTTATCTAAAGTGATAGGGGAAACTTTGTCTTGTATCTTCAAATCTGACAAACAATCACAAATGAATCACAAATGAATGTGTCAGTATGAGGTGAATCCAATTCAATGAAATTAATAATTCGTTTTTGCATCTTCTAAGACTGATCAATGTAATGAATAGTTAAACACATATATTCAATTGTTTGATTGGAAATCCAACAATCAGAAGTTAGTGAAAACCTGTGAATATCCCTAAATTGTTTTCTGAGCTTCTCTTTTTCAAACTCATAAATCTTTATGCAATCAGTTTTTATTGTGTTCATTGAAACTTTCTC
>JXCR01148748.1:36719-64238 GCA_002079205.1 Phalaenopsis hybrid cultivar | reverse complement strand
TTTTTTTTTTTAAAGAAGACCAAGTCAAACAAAAAATCAATTTTTTTACTTCCCCCGTCACTGTTAAATGGCGACCATGTTTGGTCAACAGTTCTGGAACTAAATTTTTTTTCGCTAATATCAAAACTTAGTGCTCAATTTTTAAATGCATATTTAAATCTGTTGGTATTTAATTTGGTAATAAATATTGATATTTTGTAAACATTTGCCAACATAGGTTTAGATGTCTCCACTGGATTATTTATTTATTTTTTTATTTGTTTTTTAGTATAATTATTATAATAATTATTATTACTATTAATACGCCACCAATAAATTGCATTATCCAGCATAAATCTTGAGACATGACACGGATCTTGAGATAATATTTCGTGCAAGGGATGTTCAAACGTTGATGATAACTCATCTAGAGCTCCGATTTCAGCAAACTTATAATCAAACTGACAGGCTCGATTAGACGAATTTAATGATATCAAAGTCAGTTTAATTCAAGTCAAATGAAACCCATATNTCTCATTAAATAACTTAAACATGAGCGATCTCCAAGAAGAACATCTATATTGGACTTCAGGGATCTCAACAATCCATTATAAAAATATTTGAATTATTAGCCAATCTGGTAAGACATGGTGTGACATTTCCTAATTAGCTTCTTAAATCTCTCCCAAACTTTATAAATTGATTTTCCATCTACTTGGGCAAATGAGGTGATATCATTCATATGTTTTGTTATTTTGGATGGAAAAAGTTACTTTTCTAGGAATAACTAGGATAATATGTTTCATGTGGTAATAGATTCAGGTGCTAAAAATATGAGCTATATCTCAGCTTTATTCTTAAGTGAGAAACGAAAAATTCTAAGTCTAACAAGATCGTTAGACACACAGTTATATTGAAAGGTAGCACACAACTTAACTAAAATAAGTGGAGACTAGGGTCTTCCGTAGGTGATCCCTCAAACAAATTATTTTATAACATCTAAAAAAAGATAGGTTTTATTTACATAGCTCAAGTAAACTAAGTAGAGACTAGGGTCNTGAAGGCTAGTGAACTACTCAAACCATCAAAACACATGAACAAACACCTAAGTGATGACATACGGTGCCCGAATGCTAATTCTTAGAGCCCGAGTTTTGATGTTCTAGCCACTTGTTTCCACCCACTGGAGTTTTAATGCAACAATTTTGTGCTCTTATGTGCTCGTATCGAGCACCTAGGCGCTTAGGTCACAACACCTAGGCGCAATCAACCGAGCACATAATTTCTAGCTTTTTTTAATACTGGATTGAATTTCACTCCTTGGGAGCTTGGGTGCTCTACTAGGTGCTAGNGATATTATATATTTATATAATATAAGTTAAATAATCAATATAATATATTATTTATATATATTAATATTAGGGATGTCAAACTGACTCGTCGTTCGCGAGCAGCTCGTGTTCTGCTCGTTCGTTAAGAAACGAACACAAACAATTTCAAACAAGAACTTATTTCAAATAAACTAAATTTCAAACGAATTGAACACGAACATAAGCTCTGTTCGTTCATGTTCGGTTCTTTTACACCTCTACTTAAGAGAACTTTGCTTATAGCCATGAACGCATTTAAATTATAGAAGGAAATCTCTCATTTGAGCTTTATGGCTGCAAGCCGCTTTATCAGTTTCGACTGTCAAGCCTAAATTTGAGACGAACATGAGTTAATTTAAACAAATAAAGCACGAACATACTATTCATGAGCCATTTTGAGCATGAGCACGTTTTAAACAAAAAAAAAATGTTGAACAAGTTGAGCAGCACTCACCACCGATTTTCTTAAAAAACATTTACAAAATCATGCAAGTTATAGAGTTAAATTTCAAGCTTGAAGAAGAGTCAGGATGACTATAAATGACTAGACTAATCGTCACACATTTTTGCCTAAACAACAAATAGATCAGACTCGATTGATTGCCACCAATCCTGACGGTGGTCACGATCATTGTGGGAATATCCTGGGAAACACATGGGTGAATCCAGGGTGATCCACATGCGAGTGTCATGTTTCTTAGGGGGAGACTTAATTTTCCTTTTTAAAAAATGCTAACATATTTGTATCATTCACGCCAGCTATGTTCCTAAGGTTGACTCTTTTCAAAGGCCATTAAAAATTATTTGTTGTCATCTCCTCAATCAATGAATATGTCTCATTAAATAACTTAAACATGAGCGATCTCCAAGAAGAACATCTATATTGGACTTCAGGGATCTCAACAACCCATTACAAAAATATTTGAATTATTAGCCAATCTGGCAAGGGATGATAGGGCATTTCCTAATTAGCTTCTTAAATCTCTCCCAAACTTTATAAATTGATCTCCATCTACTTGGGCAAATGAGGTGATATCATTCATATGTTTTGTTATTTTGGATGGAAAAAAATACTTTTCTAGGAGTATCTAGGATAATATGTTCTATGTGGTAATAGATTCTGGTGCTAAAAATATGAGCTATATCTTAGCTTTATTCTTAAGTGAGAAACAAGAAATTCTAAGTCTAACAAGATCGTTAGACACACAGTTATATCGAAAGGTAGCACACAACTCAAGTAAAATAAGTGGAGACTATGTCTTCCGTAGGTGATCCCTCGAACAAATTATTTTATAACATCTGAATAAAGATAGGTTTTATTTACTCAGCTCAAGTAAACTAAGTAGAGACTAGGGTCTTCTGTAGGTGATCCCCCAAACGAATTATTTTATAACACCTGAATAATGATAGGTCTTAGTTTGAAAGTATTGGCTTATACGATAGGGTTATTCATGCTTACATGAATCCACTTTGCCAATGGGTTAGCAAATTCCCTTAGTGGTATAGACATGGCTTGGCTCTAAGTTGTGTTTTGTTCTTCCTAAGGTATGTTTGCCATCCCTCCTAACTTCTTTTTAAATCTTTTCAATTCTCTATTTCTTTAACTACTTTTCTTGTTTTGGGTCATAGGGTACTAGTTTCAAAGTTCCAGTCATACACACACAACTAGCACAACACAGTGAAGTGGCCCTTAAAAAATAGAGTTATTAAATCATAAACAAACAACTGAGANAACTAGCACAACATAGTGGAGTGGCCCTTAAATAACAGAGTTATTAAATCATAATCAAACAACTGAGAAAAAGAGAAACAAATAATGTACTAAAATTAAAAAGCAAACAAAATATACAATTTTCATGATAATGAAAAGATAGTAAAATAGGTGCACTAAATTAGTAATAAAATAAAAAACACACAACATAAGTTATTTTTGGATTTTATAACACAACAAATAAAAAATAAATTACAGTAAATAAACAACACTATAATTTTCAAGTCTAAAACCTAATAGTTAGACAAAAATTTTGCAGGTAATAGAAATTCAACGTCGTTCCCAACAATGATGCCAAAAACAAGATACATGCTAAATAATGTGAAACAATGACAAATCACACAATTATATATGTAATCAAGTAGTATACAAAATAAAGTCCATGTATCAATCCCAAGAAAATGAGAAAACTCCAAAAGTGAAAATTTTCTAGCTTATAAGTTTTGAATCTAGCCCGAAAAGTCAAAGTTTTGTGATTTTAAAAAGCCATTAATCCTATTTTNCAACAAATAAAAAATAAATTACAGTAAATAAACAACACTATAATTTTCAAGTCTAAATCCTAATAGTTAGACTAAAATTTTGCAGGTAATGGAAATTCAACGTCGTTCCCCGCAAAGATGCCAAAAACAAGATACAGCTAAATAATGTGAAACAATGACAAATCACAGGATTATATATGTAATCAAGTAGTACACGAAATAAAATCCATGTATCGATCCCAAGAAAATGAGCTAACTCCAAAAGTAAAAATTTTCTAGCCTATAAGTTTTGAATCTAGCCCGAAGAGTCAAAGTTCTGTGATTTTAAAAAGCCATTAATCCTATTTTTTAAAGTAGTTAAACCTAAGCTAATGAGGTGAGAATTACAATAAAGTTTTTTAATGCTAGGAAAATACTGCCATGAATTGATTCTATAGGAATCTAAGTTTGATTGGTGATTCACAGTGCGAGTGACAATAAGGAGCAGATCTCGTCTTTATCCTCTTTCGGGTGTCTAAGAAGGTTTGACAATCAAACATGTTTGGTTCCCTAAACAATTGATTAGCCCACGATTCCTTATTTCCCTACAGGATTACACTTATCTTAAAGCAATATTCTTATTCTCCTAAATTATTGTGTTTTAACCCAGTTGTTCCACTACTTATTTTTTTGAAACTCAAAAAGCACAATGAATTTTAACTACGCAATTGACCATATTAAATGTAAATAAAGAATTGAAGGTTAAAGCATTGTCTCATAAAAAGTTCTGAAAAATCACGGAATAAAAACCAAACATTAGATTCCTGTATTATTTATTCAAGAATGGAAAACAATTCTACTCACTTATCATACTTAAAAATAACACCATAAATATTTCATCGATAGAAAATATAAAAACAAGATTTTATGAGGACAGAACCAAATGAAATTCATTAAGAAGATTGAACCTTGTTTATCATGCTTTCCTAAATAATATGTTGAGATTACAAGCACAATTATACACTTAGAAAATCTTATAATCACACTTCACTTCACTCTCTCAAACTTAGGCTTTGTGTTTTTGATTTTTTCTTCAGCCTCGGTGTTCCTCGAATGCCCATCTAAGCCTTTGGGAGTGGTTTTTATCCTTTCCTGCATGAATTGAAGGCTAGTGAACTACTCAAACCATCAAAACACATGAACAAGCACCTAAGTGATGACATACGGTGCCCAGGTGCTTATTCTTAGAGCCCAAGTTTTTGTGTTCTAACCAGTTGTTTCCACCCACTGGAGTCCTAATGCAAGAGTTTTGTGCTCTTATGTGCTCGTATCAAGCACCTAGGCGCTTAGGTCACAACACCTAGGCGCCATCAACTGAGCACATAATTTCTAGCTTTTCTTAATTCTGGATTGAATTTCACTCCTTGGGAGCCTCGGTGCTCCACTTAGGTGCTAGGGCACTGCTTCTCTACTTTGTGCATTGCTTTATATCTTCAACTCTAGTGAATATTCTAGTACTCACAAATGGGTTTGAGACTTCTCTAGAAATATCATGCCTTTTTACAGACATTTGAAAAATAGTTGGTTAGTCAATTATTTCTTCATACGTGATGAGTGAAACTTTCCTTTCAATCAAGATTTCATGAAAGGAATCCATATCTATATGAGAGAAAAAATCAATGGTTTTATACTTCGATAGAAATTAAATCTTTCTCGGGATAAGCAACTTTCTTAACGAGTTTTGTGAGAATGTTCACAGTAGAATTCCTTTCACGGGGTATTGGGTATAATGCCACACTGGAAACTTTCTAAAGCAGCCTCATCATGTAATGGTTATATTTATAGAGCCTCGACTTGTGGACCTAGATCCTTGAAACTTGGTTAATCACTAGTTGAGAATCTCTAAAGATCTTAATGTCCTTAATGCCAATCATGATGGTTAGCGTTAAGCTAATATTTAGGGCATCGTATTTGGCTTAGTTTTTGGTGTAATGATCTAATAAATGGTAAGATAATATCATCATCCCTTGTTAAAGTGTAATGAAAATGATGTCAATTCCTAATTTGCCTAGGAGAGTAGATTGCAGTTTGTCACCTTTCTGAGAAGACACAACATCATCAAAATAAACCTCCCAATAATGGCTATCATGTTCATCAAAACACATGACTTGTTCACCGCGAAGGTGATCATTCACAACAAATCTGGGAGAAGCGGACGTGGTACTAAAAACTTAGCAAAATCTTGACCTTTTACAATCTGCAAGGGAACAAATATTATAATTAATTGCAATAAGAGCATTGACTATCAAGCCAGCTTTTTAATCAGAGTTGGTCAAGTATGTTAGAGGTGTTCTTAATAATATTCATATGATCATTTAATTGTTCCTTTCTTATTGATCCTATTATCAAAATATATAAAAGGAAAAGGTAACTAATAAAAATGAACTAAAAAAATGAATAAAATAAAAAGAAGGGTAAGGAGGTATCTATTTAGTTCTCTTCATCAAATGGGTTAGAGAGGTTGTCCATATAAAACCTTAACTAATTTTTGGGTAAATTCATGATCCTATCATTGAGAGCTATTGTAAGATTGATTTGTGCCAGATAGTTGTAGATGGAGTTATTTTTGTCTAAGGATTGACTTTTAATATTACTGTCTCGACTATTACGAGCAATAGTAGGCTTGAGTAAAGTTGATGTGAGGTGAAGATATCTTTTAACAGCAAATCAATTACACATTAACTTTTGAATAGGATATATGAAAAGCAACCTATGGGTTTTCATTACAGGTCTGTAATTGTCAGCCGATGGGTTTAGATCGACCTATCATGTGCTAGTGGATTTGATTTTAACCTATAAAGTTTTTTTTTTTGTGCGTACACTTTTATACTACTATTTTAGTTTGATTCATAAATTTGGAGATCTTTCTTTTTTGCATTCTTTTCTTATGTTGATCTTTATTGCTTTAGCTATGAAAACACATGTAGTGATCATAATTACACTTCTTTGGGCTTAGTTCATTTTGTGTATTTTATCTTGCACTATTTGAACTTAAGTCCCCCCCCTCCCCCCCAAAAGAAGGTGATTTTGGAAGATTAGTGATAGAAAAAAAGTTAATGAGATAGGTTGCGGTAGAAGAGATAGTGATAAAGTTTTGTGACTAAGGCTAGAGGTAGGTGGAGTAAAAAAGAACCATTAAAAGAGGAAGGCCATAGGGGAAGAAAGGGGGTCACTCTCGCTACAGAGCTATGAGGCACTAACAAAATGTGTATGTTGTGATGTGTAAGATAGATACACTTATTTGTCATGCATCCAATATACCTTAACAACAATATCTATGTCCCTTCACATAAACAAATATCTACAACTCAAATTTAAAACTTTTAAAAAATAAAAAAGAAAATTAAGAGATATGTATATCCAACATATGTCATAACTAAAACATTTTAGCATTAAAATATACAACAACAAAAGAAAAAGTTAAGCAATTTTTCTTTTTTAATTTAAAATATATTACTTAGATAACCTGACAGATACAATCTCAAAGTTTTCCTTATCTTTTTTCTTTTTCTTATGATTTTCATAATAACTGTTTAAATTTTTTGGCGTATTATTAATTTTCGTGAAATCATGACTGACGGACTATAATATAATGTGACTATTTCTTTTTAATTCAGTTTAAATTCCAAGATTAATCTATACATTTTTGAGTAAATCAAATAAATTTAATATTATATAAATTTATTTTATATTTATTTATGTTGTAGAATGACTATATACTTTTATTTTAATATTAAAATATAATAATATAATTTATTTTTTAATGTACATTTTAATCCTATATTATTAATAATAATCATATCTCCTANAAACTATAATAATATAATTTCTTTTTTAATGTACATTTTAATCCTATATTATTAATAATAATCATATCTCCTCTTCCGATTATATCCTCACATGCATAATAGAAGAGGCAAGTCAGCATGACCGTTCAGTCGCTAGTAACATTTTTATTTAAATTTAAATAAAAAAAACTTTAAAAAATAAATTATATAATGTAAGCAAATGAAGGGGGTTGTATTTTCACTCGTTTCTTTTCTGAGATTCATCTCCTAATCCGCCAAATCTCCATCAAAATTGCGACGGAAACCTTCGGAAAACCCTAAAAGGAGAGATTTTTAGGCTTTCCCGCGGATTCCGGCGATGCACTCCTCCTCACCTTTCGTCGTCTCCATCGTCCTTCTCTTTTCCCTTCCCTTTATCTTCTTCCTCGGGCCTCAGATCCTCCCGCCGAAAACGCTTCCGGCCATCCCCGAACCCGATGAGGCCGACGACCTCGCCCTTTTCCGCCGCGCAACCCTCGCTTCCGTCGCGGCCGCCGGCGGCGGCGCCGCCGTGTTACGCCGACGGCTCGCTTCTCCTCCCAAGATCGCCTTCATGTTCCTGATTAACTCCGACATAGCATTCGCCCCCGTTTGGGAACTATTCTTCCGGGGCCACGAGCGGCTCTTCAACATCTACGTTCATGCCGATCCCCTCGCTGAGCTCGTCCTCCCGCCGACCAAATCATTCCGCGGACGCTTCATCCGGGCGAAATCGACGCAGAGGGCGTCTCCTACTCTCATCTCCGCGGCTCGCCGCCTCCTTGCTGCCGCGTTACTCGACGATCCGGCGAACGCTTTTTTTGCCCTAATTTCTCAGCACTGCATCCCCCTCCATTCTTTCAGTTACGTCTACAACGCGCTCATCTCCGACCCAGAAGTAACTTCCCCCGCCGGTTCCTTTCACCGCCGTCACCGCAGTTTTATCCAGATCGTTGCCGATGATCCCTTTCTGCACAACCGCTACATAGCTCGAGGAGACAATGTGATGCTTCCTGAGGTCCCCTTTGAAAGCTTTCGAATGGGGTCCCAATTCTTTATCCTTGCGCGACGCCATGCCCTTCTTGTTGTCCGCGAACGGCGGCTGTGGAAAAAGTTCCGGATGCCATGCTTGAAGAAGATGCGGTCGTCCTGTTACCCGGAGGAGCATTACTTCCCCACGCTTCTGGACATGCAGGATCCTGAGGGCTGCTCTGGATATACTCTTACGAGAGTGAATTGGACTGATAGTGTTGATGGGCATCCACACACTTATTTGCCTGGTGAGATCTCCGGGGATCTCATCCTCGATCTCCGGCAATCCAATTCCACCTATTCCTATCTCTTTGCTCGAAAGTTCTCGCCTGATTGTCTCAAACCTTTGCTGGCAATTGCCGAGACTTTTATCTTCAAAGATTAGGTTGCAGGTAACGGAGGTTTGAGGAATGGTGCCGATAGAATAAGCATTGGTTCCTGAAAAAAGGCGGCTTTTTTCTTCTTATTATCTTATTATTTGCTTGGAAATAGATGGGGAGTTATATGTACAGTATTCATATTCAGCTTTTAAAGGTTTTAGATTTAGATGAAAGAATTCCCTGTTATCCAAAGCTTTTGACTTATTCAATTGAAGCATTTTGTAGCATTATCCAGCCAGATTGGGCTTCTGCAAAATACTTTATTTTCAAGTTAGAAATTTTAAAGTTTTTGTCTGATTGTCTCTGTATTTTGTTGTTTCATGTTTGATTTTGTTTTCCTCTGTTTTTTATTGTTCAAGGTGGATGAAAGTGGTTTGGGATTCAATCATTTTGTTGGCCAATTTTTACTGAAGAAAAATTGGAAGCTTGGTTAAGTCTTTGATGTTCTTGCTTTGTTTCCTCTCATTTGTTAAATTTTAGATGTGCTTAAATTTAAATTAGATTTAATTCAGAAGACTTGGAAGTAGTGAATTGTTGTTATTATTTCATGTTTTCATATTGTTTTCTCATCTTCAACTTTTGTGCCTAACCCTTGTTTTTCAGAAGCAGCTCTCTGTTTTGAAGTTTTTCNCTATTATGTTCATCAAAACACATGATGTGTTCATCGCGAAGGTGATCATTCACAACAAATCTGAGAGAAGCGAACTCGATACTAAAAACTTAGGAAAATCTTGACCTTTCACAATCTGCAAGGGATCAAATATTATAATTAATTGCAATAAGAGCATTAACTATCAAGCCAGCTTTTTAATCAGAGTTGGTCAAGTATGTTAGAGGTGTTCTTAAGAATATTCATATGATCATTTAATTGTTCCTTTCTTATTGATCCTATTATCAAAATAGATAAAAGGAAAAGGTAATNCTCCGGCAATCCAATTCCACCTATTCCTATCTCTTTGCTCGAAAGTTCTCGCCTGATTGTCTCAAACCTTTGCTGGCAATTGCCGGGACTGTTATCTTCAAAGATTAGGGTGCAGGTAACGGAGGTTTGAGGAATGGTGCCGATAGAATAAGCATTGGTTCCTGAAAAAAGGCGGCTTTTTTCTTCTTATAATCCTATTATTTGCTTGGAAATAGATGGGGAGTTATATGTACAGTATTCATATTCAGCTTTTAAAGATGAAAGAATTCCATGTTATCCAAAGCTTTTGACTTATTCAATGGAAGCATTTTGTAGCATTATCCAGCCAGATTGGGTTTCTGCAAAATACTTTATTTTCAAGTTAGAAATTTTAAAGTTTTTGTCTGATTTTCTCTGTATTTTGTTGTTTCATGTCTGATTTTGTTTTCCTCTGTTCTTTATTGTTCAAGGTGGATGAAAGTGGTTTTGAGATTCAATCATTTTTGTTGGCCAATTTTCACTGAAGAAATATTGGAAGCTTGGTAAAGTCTTTGATGTTCTTGCTTTGTTTCCTCTCATTTGTTAAATTTTAGATGATATATGTCAGAAGACTTCGAAGTAGTGAATTGTTGTTATTATTTCATGTTTTCATATTGTTTTCTCATCTTCAACTTTTAGCAGCTCTCTGTTTTGAAGTATTTTTTCATGATGTGTCTAGAATGAGTAGCGGAGACTCCATTGAAGGATTCTTCTAAGATACTAGATGTCACAGTGAAGCAAAGTATCAAGCACAATGTTGGGAACCTTCGCTTCTCGTTGAAATAAAGGTTGAATTATTATTATTTTTTTGAGGCATTTTCATTCATAACTCCTGATTTTTATGTATTTACATTTCTATCGCTTATACTTTTACATTTATACAATCTAAATCCTTCATATTACATAAAAATACCACCTTTTTAATTTTTAATAGTTCAATATATCTTTTCTTGCATAGGTAATGTGACATGTTTGTAAGAATTGAAGTTTTGGTGTTAGATATGTAAATGCATAGGAAGTTATGCATGCAAATTCCTTCTTTTTTCTTTTTTTTTTGTTTAGGTCTTACTTCATCCATATTGACCCCTTCCATTTTGTTTTTTGTTTTGAGAAATTTAACTACCTTCAATGTGATTATTGTATTTCTACATTTAAAAATTAA
Organism: Phalaenopsis hybrid cultivar; assembly: GCA_002079205.1. Classification (NCBI taxonomy): domain Eukaryota; kingdom Viridiplantae; phylum Streptophyta; class Magnoliopsida; order Asparagales; family Orchidaceae; genus Phalaenopsis; species Phalaenopsis hybrid cultivar. The sequence continues at coordinate 53,277 of JXCR01148748.1, read as the reverse complement.
CAGTTGCCCAAAGTGAGATATTTCAGTATAGACAGACCGAATATATGTTGTTTGTCAGGTTACGGTGATTTACCTTCTGCCTGATGAAATAATCATACCCTAGGATGATGTGTCCTCACATTCAGTCTCTACAGAATGGGTGACCGAAGATAATTGATGACGAAAAAATAAATGTTGGGCCAGCCGAACGAATTGAGACCAATCGAATGAATTCCAAGCAACCAAATTTGACAATTACGAATGTGATGCAGTGTTCAAGGCAGTTATAGAAGCATAGCGACATGACATCGGTTATGAAGTCGAAATAAATGACATTAAACTATAAATGTGTAAATATAAAACTCATTAAATATAGTAATGTTCCCCTTTTAAATAGGGGACAACCAAGTAACTTACAAATCCTACTTAGAAACTCTAAATAGTGAATCATTTTCAAGAAAAAAAGGGACTTTTGGGGGAAACACAATTCTCACTAAAAGTATGAACCATTCAACTCTTTCTTCTCTCTTTTTTCATCGACCAATGCTATATTCTTTAGGTGCGATCCACAAGAAAAATTAGGATAAAAAAGGAAAGTCTTGATGTCAGATCTGTAAATAAATAAGAATTATGTAGTATTTTTAAAAGTGCGCCTAGCAAATGCAAGGATATTTATATTCGAGAAAATGATGTCCCGTTGATTAAGAGGAGAAAAATATTTCTTTGAATTAGAAATGTATGATTTATTGCGCACTATTAAAGAAGAAAATCTCATCTTATTTTAGGAACATTTACATACGGCTTAATTCCTTTTAATTTAAATATCTAACATCTANTATATATATATATATATATAGATGGTATAAATATTAAAAATTGTGTTCTCATATTAGATATAAAAATACGTAGAAATTGGGTGATATGTTTGTAATGCCCCTTTCTTATAAAAATCGACTACCCCGTCAGTTGACCTATTGTACGACTTCTGATCACCCTCACGCGTTTAAGAAATTAAGTACCACACCCTACATTCAGGGGGATTTGAACCCCAAATCAGAGAAGACTTACAACTAACAAGCAGATGCTCGACCAATTAATTTGAAGATGTGGGGCGGCTGTGCAAATTATCTAAAATTTAATTATATTTTGCTCTTGATGCCCAGCTAATCAATGTGAAGGATGGCCCATTACTCTAAGGATGGTGGTTGGGTGGGTGGATATATATAAGGTCAGAAAATTATCTTTTTTCTATTTTTTTTTAAAAGAAGACCAAGTCAAACAAAAATCCAATTTTTTTACTTCCCCGTCACTGTTAAATGGCGACCATGTTTGGTCAACAGTTCTGGAACTATTTTTTTTTTTGGCTAATATCAGAACTTTTAGAAGTGCAGTGCTCAATTTTTAAATGCATATTTAAATCTGTTGGTATTTAATTTGGCAATAAATATTGATATTTTGTAAATATTTGCCAACATAGGTTTAGATGTCTCCACTGGATTATTTATTTATTTGTTTATTTGTTTTTTAGTATAATTTTTATAATTATTATTATTACTATTAGTATGCCACCAATAAATCTGCATTATCCAGCATGAATATTAAGACATGACACAGATCTTGAGACATGACACGGATCTTGAGATAATATTTCAAACAAAGGTATGTTTAAATATTGGTAAAAACTCATCTAGAACTCCAATTTCAACAAACTTATAGTCAAACTGACCGGCTCGATGAGACGGACTTAATGATATCAAAGTCAGTTCAATTCGAGTCAAATCAAGCCCAAATCAAGTCATTAAATCATTCTTGGAAGATTTTTAGACATATTGGGAAGGTCAAAAGGTTGCCGAATTTGACAAGTTTATAGTTGAATCGAGCATGTCAACAAGAAAAATCCAATGAGCCCAAGATTGCGCAATTTCAACATTGTTAAGACACTCAAATGTTCATTAAACGTCATTTGATTGGAGAAAGCTCTCCGGACCGTCCAATCAAGATGATTTATATTCATGTATTAATGACATCCAAAACACTATAAATAGAACCTCACCCCTCGCATGAGGGGAGAGACTGGAAGTTTCAGAGAAAACTAGAAGCTCTAAGAATTAGCTGAAGTCTAGCACCACCCCGATCGTCCTTGACCACCGTCGGGTGTCGTCGACACCCGTCGATCGCTGTTAGCTTCCGTCGACCCTCACCGTCGATCACCACCAATCATCGTCGATCTCGACTAACCAAACACCGTCAGTTATCATCGTGGGGCATGAGCTAATCACTACGGTTCATGTTTTAACAACAACCTATGTGGTTCACAGCTCGTGCAACTCCCAACTCCGACCTATGCGGCCTATCAAAGTCATTCATACTCGGCCCTACATCCTATCTGGTTCACAACTCGTGCAGCTATTGACTATGGCCCACGCAGCCTACAAATGTCATTCACACTCACCCAAATGAACTATGTGGTTATCAACTCGTGTAGCTCCCGACTGCGATCCTGACAGCTTACGGGCATTATTCATACTCGCCACTATGGCCTATGCGGTCTACAACTCCTGTAACTGCTTAATACGGTTTTTTTGACCAATCAACACTTCTGGAGCAACCATCTACAACACTCATGAATGACTATTACCCCCAAAACAATCAACAATGACCCTTAGGTCCCGCTGTCACCAAGAACTACAACCGGATCATAGTAACAGAATAATGAACATGTGTACTCATCATTCATAGTGAATTATTTCAACTAGGCTAGAGCCCGTGGTTTTTTTCCCTCTGAAAGGTTTTCCACGTAAGAAGTCGAGGTGTCTCCTCCTGCTTCCTTCTCTTTTGTTATCTGTGTGTGCTGAATTCTCGTGCAACACTAAGACAATAATCAATTACTCTACAGCTACAAATTTTCCAGCACGCATCAAGTACTACTATTGCTAATTTATCTTTCCTAAAATCTGATATACCATTTCTTGCTATCATAATTTTCTTAAAAAAGAAATTGATGTTTGTAAGAATGATTCAATAATTAAGACTTAAGTGAGAAAGTTTGAACCGGTTATTTTTAAATAATTTTAAAGATTGCTTTTACCAAGTATTTCGATATTTAAATGCATGCACTCTAATTATTTGTTTGATTTTTTTGACTTTTTTTCTAATTCAATATTTAAATGCATGGANAGCACTACTACCCAATAACTGCATTTTAAAAATTAGTAGTTGCCCAAAGTGAGGTATTTTAGTATAGACATACCGAATATAGGTTTTGTCAGATTACAGTGATTTACTTTCTGCTTGATGAAATAATCCTACCGTAGGACGATGTGTATTTACATTCAGTCTCTACAGAATGGGCGCCCGAAGATTATTGAAGACGAAAAAATAAATGTTGGGCCAACCAAACGAATCGAGTCCAATTGAACGAATTCCAAGCAACCAAGTTGGACAATTACGAATGTGATGCAATGTTCAAGACAATTATAGAAGCATAGCGACATAACATCGATTATGTAGTCGAAATAAATGACATTCAGNAGCACTACTACCCAATAACTGCATTTTAAAAATTAGTAGTTGCCCAAAGTGAGGTATTTTAGTATAGACATAGACCAAATATAGGTTTTGTCAGATTACAGTGATTTACCTTCTGCCTGATGAAATAATTCTACCGTAGGACGATGTGTATTCACATTCAATCTCTACAGAATGGGCGCCCGAAGATTATTGAAGACGAAAAAATAAATGTTGGGCCAGCCGAATGAATCGAGGCCAATCGAATGAATTCCAAGCAACCAAATAGGACAACTACGAATGTGATATAGTGTTCAAGGCAGTTATAGAAGCATGGCGACATAACACCGGTTATGTAGTTGAAATAAATGACATTCAACTACAAATGTGTAAATATAACAACTCATTAGTTATAGTAATGCTCCTCTTTTAAATAGGGGACAACCAAGTAACTTATAAATTCTACTTAGAAACTCTAAATAGTGGATCATTTTCAAGAAAGGGGGACTTTTGGGGGAAACACAATTCTCACTGAAAGTATGAATCCTTCAACTCTTTCGTCTCTCTTTTTTCATCGACTAATGTTCTATTCATTAGGCGTGATCCACAAGAAAAATTAGGATAAAAAGGAAAATCTAGATGTCAGATATGTAAATAAATAAGAATTATGTAGTATTTTTAAAAGTGCGAGAAAATGATGTCTCATTGATAATGAGGAGAAAAATATTTGGTTGAATTAGAAATGTATGATTTCTTGTGCGCTGTTAAAAAAGAAAATCTCATGTTTTCTTAGGAAGATTTACATACGACTTAATTCCTTTTTATTTAAATATCTAACATCTAAATTTTAATTTTTATTCATAAAATATCTATNATATATATATATATATATAAAGGTAAAATTAACTTTTTAAAATAGTATTTTTGAAGTGATATAAGAAATTTAGATGGTATAAATATAAAAAATTGTGTTCTCATAATAGATATAAAAATACATAGAAATTGGGTGATATGTCTATAATGCCCCTTTTTTATAAACATCGGCTGTCCCGTCAGTTGACCTATTATACGACTTCCGGTCATCCCTCACGCGCTTAAGAATTTAAGTACCACACCCTGCATTTGGGGGATTCAAACCCCAAATCAGAGAGAATTTACAACTAACAAGCAGATGCTCGACCAACTAATTTGAATACGTGGGGCCGGCCGGCTGTGCAAATTATCTAAAATTGGTAGGTGGGTGGACTCCCAGCTAATCAATGTGGTTTGGTGGGTAGATATTTGTAAGGTTAGAAAATTATATTTTTTCTATTTTTTTTTTTTTAAAGAAGACCAAGTCAAACAAAAAACNCCGGCCGGCTGTGCAAATTATCTAAAATTGGTAGGTGGGTGGACTCCCAGCTAATCAATGTGGTTTGGTGGGCGGATATTTGTAAGGTTAGAAAATTATATTTTTTCTATTTTTTTTTTTAAAGAAGACCAAGTCAAACAAAAAATCAATTTTTTTACTTCCCCCGTCACTGTTAAATGGCGACCATGTTTGGTCAACAGTTCTGGAACTAAATTTTTTTTCGCTAATATCAAAACTTAGTGCTCAATTTTTAAATGCATATTTAAATCTGTTGGTATTTAATTTGGTAATAAATATTGATATTTTGTAAATATTTGCCAACATAGGTTTAGATGTCTCCACTGGATTATTTATTTATTTTTTTATTTGTTTTTTAGTATAATTATTATAATAATTATTATTACTATTAATACGCCACCAATAAATTGCATTATCCAACATGAATCTTGAGACATGACACGGATCTTGAGATAATATTTCGTGCAAGTGATGTTCAAACGTTGATGATAACTCATCTAGAGCTCCGATTTCAGCAAACTTATAGTCAAACTGACAGGCTCGATTAAACGAATTTAATGATATCAAAGTCAGTTTAATTCAAGTCAAATGAAACCCATACCAAGTCATTAAATTATTATTGGAAGAATTTTGGACACATTGGGAAAGTCAAACAGTTGCTGAATTTGACAAGTTTATAATTGAATCGAGTGTGTCGACAAGAAGAATCCAACGAGCTCAAGATTGCGTAATTCCGACATCGTTAAGACAATCAATTGTTCATTAAACGTCATTTGATTGGAGAAAGCTCTCCGGACTAGGGCTGTCAAAACGANAATACATTTTTAATTGAAGAAATATAGAATTAAAATGATTAGATATTTGAATTGAAAGTGATTTTTCACCCCACATGTTTTATTGAGGAAAAAGTTATTGAAGAAAAAATGATTTTTGTATTTTTTATTTCTTATTAAAAATGACATCACACACACAGAGAGAGAGATATATATATATATAACATTAGGATAGCTTGGGAAGTCACCAGAGTTCTCTGGATCCATGACATCCCCTAGTTCTTCATCTTTTGGACTCTACAACAAAATGTTCCAAATTTGAACCAATCATCTTTCACACCTCTACGTCAGATCTCATTAAAAAATCATACCATTTTGAACTCTTTGAAGATAACACACCTCTTCGTCCGATTTCGTTGAAAAGTCCTATCCTTTTGACTTCTTTGAAGATAATATTCTCTGATTTTCTATCGAGGAGTTTTCTTAGGTGACTTCGGTCATTTAAGATGTAATTAACTATAGGGGTTTGCCCTTATAAGTTAGAGTCCTACCCTTTGAAATTCCTTGAAGATAATATTTCCTGATTTTTATCGAGAGTCTTCTACTACCCTTTGAAATTCCTTGAAGATAATATTTCTTGATTTTTATTGAGAGTCTTCTTAGATAGTCCTACCCTTTGAAATTCCTTGAAGATAAATTTTCTTGATTTTTATCAAGAGTCTTCTTAGGTGACTTCGTCATTTAAGATGTAATTAACTATAGGGGCTCGCCCTTATAGGAAGCATGTCCGAACCCAGCTTAATATAAACCATATTTAATTTAAGATGTAATTAACTATAGGGGCTTGCCCTTATAGGAAGCATGTCCGAACTCAGCTTAAAATAAACCCTATTTAATTCTTTATATTAAATAGGGGAACTTGTTGACAAATACAAATGTTTTGCAAACCAAACAAATGTCATATAATATTAAATAGGGGAACTTGTCGGCAAATACAAAGGTTTCGCAGACCAAACAGACGTCATATATCTTAGTTTATTTGATCGAGCCTCATCCTCAAGTCTTGTGTTTATCCTTCGGGATAGATATAGGAGTTTATTTGATCGAGCCTCATCCTCAAGTCTTGTGTTTATCCTTTGGGATAGATACAGGATCCTATTTGATCGAGCCTCATCCTCAAGTCTTGTGTTTATCCTTCGGGATAGATATAGGATTTGAAGTACAATGCTAATTTGATCGAGCCTCATCCTCAATTCTTGTGTTTATCCTTCGGGATAGATACAAGATTTGAGATACAGTGCTCTTTCATTTAAACTATGAAAAATATGGGGTCAGTTTGATTTTATATTTTTCTAAAACTAAATCTATATGTAAATTAAAATGTCCTTCCGAAGCGGGCGACGAGATTTCGATTCCGGTGACTGACAGCTTCTTACGGGCAACTCCTCCAACCAAAAATAGTGTCGACACAAGTAAATGAAGAACAAAGTAAAATCATCACAATATATTCTCACTCTACTCAATGCTATATCCTACACATGCATACTAATTCATTACAAGAGGGAAGAGTAAAGAAAACTACTCACTACACATGGAGAAACAACAAGAACTTTTCTTTGAACAAGTCTTTGAAACCATACAAACAAAATACTTAATTCAAATCAAAATAAAATGAAAATACTTATCTTTGATGGAAATCAAAGTCTCCTTGTATGGCAAAAGCAATCTCCTTACAATCATCTCCAAGAATAAAGTGAAAAAAAGAAGAAAATCTCACACTCTCTTTCTCTCTCACCTTGTCGCCCCACTTCGGGATCACACCCAAGCCTTCCTCCTCTTCCTATTAATTCAAGAGTCCAAGATTTATTTTAAAAACATTTCTTTTTTTTAATAATTTCCCAAGAGATGCTTAAGTGTCTCTTAAAAAATGTCCAGATTCAATGAATCTTCTAAATGGTGCCTTACGTGAGTCTTAATAACTCCTTCTAACCACCTCAAATTCTTCTAGAAAATCCCTTTTATCATTTCCAATGAATTCCCCAAGAGATGCACGAAGCACTGCTTCAAAAATCGCCCAAATCGAACATATTCTAGAAGATATGTTGAAAACCATCACCGACGTCTAAGCGCTGATTATTGGGCGCTTAAGCACCCCCCTCTTTGTCTAGTGGCGCTTAAGCACTGGGCACAGGAACTTAAGTGTCCAGTTCCAGTCCTTATGGCTCCAGTGTGCCCCGATTTGACCCGATATGCTCTGATTTGTTTCGTTTTGGTCCATTTTTGTTTCTTTTGCTCTAATCATTCTAAATTCTTCAATTTGATGTACCTACAACCAAAAACACAAGAAAAAATATCTTTAAAGTGCAATATCATCATAAAATATAACATGAAAAATATTATATTTTTAGGCGTATCAAAATCCCCCAAAGTTAAATATTACTTGCCCTCAAGTAACACTACATTTTAAAAATAATTTATGTAGATTAGAGTTAAAGGGTCATCCTTTAGAATTGCTAAAATTTTGTTCTAAAAATGTGATAGTTCAAATTAGAAGAACTTCTAGTGAATCAGACTAGCCCAGAGTCTAAAATATTTATCATCAAACTTGAGAATTTGTTTTTCTATCAAATTCATAAATATATGTAGATTTTTCAAACTTGGGATCCTATGAACTTTACTTTCTAGACTTAAGGCCAAATCAAACCCAATTTCAACCCTAAAGGCCAGCTCATCCCAATGACTTTTTAGAGCTCCTCAGCCCTCCACCTAAAGACCATTTTACACCCATTAATTAGCCCTGAGCTCCCTCATAAGTTCCTCTATTTTAATCAGCCCCTCCATGGCCAAGGAGAGGAGTGTTCTAAAATACTTGGGGAAACTCTGTCCAATTGCTCTCAGACACTCTCCAAGAACTCCTAAGCTCATTGCCACCATTTTCCCCCATGGATCCCCACTGTGGAAGCCCAATTTTGAGCTCAAACTTTCAGCTCAAGTTAGTATATCTCTCCACAATCCACCAAACTCAAATTAATTGTGCACACACTACCCCTAGAGCAAGAGGAGTTGATTCCCCATCAAACCCCCCTCTCAAACAACCTCTGACCTAGTTGTAGACCAACACATGAAATCGAGCTTGATCGAATTCATACCTATACAATTCACCAAGGCTTGAGACTTCATCCGGAGGTTCTTTGGGTCCAATCGAAGCTACCACAACCATATGATTGAGGCCTCCCCTCTCAGACAAAGATATTGAACTCTAACCCTAAACCGAGCTTGTTTCGTCTCCCCATACGTATTTACTATATTTCATATCGTATAAATCANATACTAATTCATTACAAGAGGGAAGAGTAAAGAAAACTACTCACTACACATGGAGAAACAACAAGAACTTTTATTTGAACAAGTCTTTGAAACCATACAAACAAAATACTAAATTCAAATCAAAATAAAATGAAAATACTTATCTTTGATGGAAATCAAACTCTCCTTGTATGGCAAAAGCAATCTCCTTACAATCATCTCCAAGAATAAAGTGAAAAAAAGAAGAAAATCTCACACTCTCTTTCTCTCTCACCTTGTCGCCCCACTTGGGGATCACACCCAAGCCTTCCTCCTCTTCCTATTAATTCAAGAGTCCAAGAGTTATTTTAAAAACATTTCCTTTTTTTTAATAATTTCCCAAGAGATGCTTAAGTGTCTCTTAAAAAATGTCTAGATTCAATGAATCTTCCAAATGGTGCCTTAAGTGAGTCTTAATAACTCCTTCTAAGCACCCCAAATTCTTCTAGAAAGTCTCTTTTATCATTTCCAATGAATTCCCCAAGAGATGCACGAAGCATTGCTTCAAAAATCGCTCAAATCGAACATATTCTAGAAGATATGTTGAAAACCATCACCGGCGTCTAAGCGCTGATTATTGGGCGCTTAAGCACCCCCCTCTTTGTCTAGTGGCGCTTAAGCACTGGGCACATGAACTTAAGTGTCCAGTTCCAGTCCTTATGGCTCCAGTGTGCCCTGATTCGACCCGATATGCTCCAATTTGCTCCGTTTTGGTCCATTTTTGTTTCTTTTGCTCCAATCATTCTAAATTCTTCAATTTGATGTACCTACAACCAAAAACACAAGAAAAATACCTTTAAAGTGCAATATCATCATAAAATATAACATGAAAAATATTATATTTTTAGGCGTATCAAAATCCCCCAAAGTTAAACATTACTTGTCCTCAAGTAACAGTACATTTTAAAAATAATTTATGTAGATTAGAGTTAAAGGGTCATCCTTTAAAATTGCTAAAATTTTGTTCTAAAAATGTGATAGTTCAAATTAGAAGAACTTCTAGTGAATCAGACTAGCCCAGAGTCTAAAATATTTATGATCAAACTTGAGAATTTGTTTTTCTATCAAATTCATAAATATATGTAGATTTTTCAAACTTAGGATCCTATGAACTTTACTTTCTAGACTTAAGGCCAAATCAAACCCAATTTCAACCCTAAAGGCCAGCTCATCCCAATGACTTCTTAGAGCTCCTCAGCCCTTCACCTAAAGACCATTTTACACCCATTAATTAGCCCTGAGCTCCCCCATAAGTTCCTCTATTTTAATCAGCCCCTCCATGGCCAAGGAGAGGAGTGTTCTAAAATACTTGGGGAAACTCTGTCCAATTGCTCTCAGACACTCTCCAAGAACTCCTAAGCTCATTGCCACCATTTTCCCCCATGGATCCCCACTGTGGAAGCCCAATTTTGAGCTCAAACTTTCAGCTCAAGTAAGTATATCTATCCACAATCCACCAAACTCACATTAATTGTGCACACACCACCCCTAGAACAAGAGGAGTTGATTCCCCATCAAACCCCCCTCTCAAACAGCCTCTGACCTAGTTGTAGACCAACACATGAAATCGAGCTTGATCGAATTCATACCTATACAATTCACCAAGGCTTGAGACTTCATCCGGAGGTTCTTTGGGTCCAATCAAAGCTACCACAACCATATGATTGAGGTCTCCCCTCTCAGATAAAGGTATTGAACTCTAACCCTAAACCGAGCTTGTTTCGTCTCCCCATACGTATTTACTATATTTCATACCGATCGTATAAATGTGTTCATCTTGAGTAAATGAAGGTTTAAAAACAAACCCCATGCAATTTGGTTGAGTCTAGCTCGAGATCTTAAGGTTTTAGTGTGAACGACTTACGAGTTAGGTCACTTGGGGACGATAATGGAGAACCGTTCGATCACACGTCTATTCATTGGACGGATGAGATCGAGCCAGACAAACTCTCAAAGCATAAAGCGCGGTCTGCGTGGAGGCTACGTGGCTGGCGGCGTTAAATGGCGAAGTACCACGTGGAGACTTCGGAGCTGCCTAGGATCTAGTCAGCGCCGCGTGGATAAGTAGAAAAATAGAAATTTTTGAATTATTTTAAATGCCTAAACTTCAAAAATCCATATTTTTCTCTAAGAAAATCATAAAAAGAAAATAAAAATACGCGNAATCATATAAATGTGTTCATCTTGAGTAAATGAAGGTTTAAAAACAAACCCCATGCAATTTGGTTGAGTCTAACTCGAGATCTTAAGGTTTTAGTGTGAACGACTCACGGGTTAGGTCACTTGGGGACGATAATGGAGAACCGTTCGATCACACGTGTATTCATTGGACGGATGAGATCGAGCCAGACAGACTCTCAAAGCATAAAGCGCGGTCTGCGTGGAGGCTACATGGCTGGCGGCGTTAAATGGCGAAGTACCATGTGGAGACTTCGGAGCTGCCTAGGATCTAGTCAGCGCCGCGTGGATAAGTAGAAAAATAGGAATTTTTGAATTATTTTAAATGCCTAAACTTCAAAAATCCATATTTTTCTCTAGGAAAATCATAAAAATAAAATAAAAATACGCACTTGCTCAGTGAACAAAGGAGAATAATGTGGAATAAAAATAGAAATTATTTTCTCACTCCCTAATTTTTAATTAATTAAATACTCTCTGTGGCATTTTAATTCTCCATGACTTAAAACATTTCACCATGACTTAAAATTTTGAGAGTTTGTTCCTCATGACAGGGGCTATGTCTTCTAAATTTTCCAATGTCAGAGGACATTCCTATACTTCTAGCCCAAATTTTTAAGCTAAGGTGACCATTTTGGTTATTTTAATTATATAAATCAAAATATCACTTGAAAAATTATGGGAGTAATTTTAGTAGGTTTTCTATAATCAGAGAAGTCAAGAAAAAATTTTGTGAGGCTTTGAATCACCTTGTACATTTCTATACTTAGTTAAATGCATAAACCTTATATTAATTTATGTAAATTATATACTAATAAAAAATTGCGAAAATCATTTCATCACTGTTCATAAAAATCATATTTACTCACTGTAAAAATATCAAAATTATTTGATTTAGTCTAAGCACTAAAGTGAATTTTTAAGGAAGCCTTGCTTTTTTGTTTAAAAATATTTATATTAAATTAAATATGCTTAGAAAATTATGAAAGTTGTTTTTTTGGGTTCCTTGTGATCAAGGGCATTTTATAAAAATAAAACTCATTTTTATGAAAATATTTCATTTTTCAAATATATTTTGAATTTAAGATAATCAAAATTTTCAAAAAAACAAAAATTGCTTCAAAATGAGTGGGAATGTCTCCCGATCTCTTAAAAATCATTAGGACATTTTTTCCTATTTTTTCTGTATTAATGTNCTCCCTAATTTTTAATTAATTAAATACTCTCTGTGGCATTTTAATTCTCCATGACTTAAAACATTTCACCATAACTTAAAATTTTGAGAGTTTGTTCCTCATGACAGGGGCTATGTCTTCTGAATTTTCCAAGGTCAGAAGACATTCCTATACTTCTAGCCCAAATTTTTAAGCTAAGGTGACCATTTTGGTTATTTTAATTATATAAATCAAAATATCACTTGGAAAATTATGAGAGTAATTTTAGTAGGTTTTCTATAATCAAAGAAGTCTAGGAAAAATATTGTGAGGCTTTGAATCACCTTGTACATTTCTATACTTAGTTAAATGCATAAACCTTATATTAATTTATTTAAATTATATACTAATAAAAAATTGCGAAAATCATTTCATCATTGTTCATAAAAATCATATTTACTCACTGTAAAAATATCAAAATTATTTGATTTAGTCTAAGCACTAAAGTGAATTTTTAAGGAAGCCTTGCTTTTTTGTATAAAAATATTTATATTAAATTAAATATGCTTAGAAAATTAAGAAAGTTGTTTTTTTGGGTTCCTTGTGATCAAGGGCATTTTATAAAAATAAAACCCATTTTTATGAAAATATTTCATTTTTCAACTATATTTTGAATTTAAGATAATCAAAATTTTCAAAAAAAACAAAAATTGCTTCAAAATGAGTGGGAATGTCTCCCAATCTCTTAAAAATCATTAGGACAATTTTTCATAATTTTTCTATATTAAAAGTGAATTTTAAAGACTTAAAAATGAATTTTTCATGTTTTCCCATTTAAATAATTTTAATAAATAAATTAAAAATTACAAAAATATAAGATTTGATTCTCCAGNGAATTTTAAAGACTTAAAAATGAATTTTTCATGTTTTCCCATTTAAATAATTATAATAAATAAATTAAAAATTACAAAAATATAAGATTTGATTCTCCAAGTTTTCTGAATTCAGAGGAGTCTATTAAAAATATAAAATGATTTTTTAATTAAAATATCATTTTCTATTTAATTTAATCATTGAAATTGATTAAAAATTAAATAATAAAAATAGAAATTTGATTCAAAAAATCATGAGATTTTGTCTAAGCGTTTCTCTGCCCTTAGAGAACCTCTAATAATTTTTTCATAAATATTAATTTTATTTTGGATAATTAAATAAATTAACATTTTAAAATCTTATTGTCTAAATTTAAATAATTATATAAATTAAATTAAAATTTTGAGAGGTCCACATGTTCTCCTCTAACATTATAATTACCTCATGAATATGACACTCTAAACCCTCAAAATATTTGAGTTGTGTTTAATGAGTTATGAGATGAAGTGCCCCAAGGGCACAATAGTCATTTTAGACTTTGGTGCTTTAACCAAAAATGNTTTGAGAGGTCCACATGTTCTCCTCTAACATTATAATTACCTCATGAATATGACACTCTAAACCCTCAAAATATTTGAGTTGTGTTTAATGAGTTATGAGATGAAGTGCCCCAAGGGCACAATAGTCATTTTAGACTTTGGTGCTTTAACCAAAAATAAGGATTAACCAAGGGAAAAATGGGAAATTTTGATCTTAATGAACATGTTTGGATGATTGAAATATAATGAGGTTAAGAGGTAGAAACTCACTCACCACCCTTGCGCAACATCAACAAGATCATAATTCTCCCAACCTTCATGACCTGGAAGTCAATTGAGAACAAACGATTCTTAAGTGAGGGGCTTAAGCCAGAAAGATGATAGTTTACTTTTCTCAAGCTCAAAGTTGAGGATGGTTTGACCATTTGATATGGATATATGATTACTTAAATCAAAACCTTGATAATCACAATTTCACCTATTATGATTATTAAAGGCTTAGTAGTGACCTAGGCTCAATTTATAAACTCAATTGATTAAATCTAGAAGATGACATAATTGGTGACTAACATCTTTAAACACTATAAGCCTGACCATAATTACGANCACTATTTCACCTATTATGATTATTAAAGGCTTAGTAGTGACCTAGGCTCAATTTCTAAACTCAATTGATTAAATTTTGAAGATGACATAATTGGTGACTAACATCTTTAAACACTATAAGCCTGACCTTAATTACGGGCACTACAGTCTTAAATAACCTCGACTTGCCTTAGGAGCACCCATGCACATAACTTTTAAATGAAACATCAATTGATTAATCAAGTACCCTATCTTCGGGATAATTGAATTGTTGAGTTTCAATGAGCAACGAGGTAGTCACACTCTAGCCTCAGATGATTAATGGAATAATATGATAAGTCAAAAATAAACTCAAAATATTTCAAAAGATCTTCAAAGTGATCCGGGGACATGCCTCGAGCATTTTGAAATCTATTGGACTTTCTGAATGACAAATTAGACTTGCCATATTTTTGTCCTAAAATCATCTACTAGGATGTTTTAAGATTCAATAAAGTCATAGATTGGGTTTTGATAGCAAGACCATCTACTCATGCAATTTAAATTCCATGCAATACTATATACATGTCTTGCAAGTACTGACCTTTCAGGTGGTGGAACGAGAAAACTCGCCATGTACGCTTTTACAGTTTACAANGATTAATGGAATAATATGATAAGTCAAAAATAAACTCAAAATATTTCAAAAGATCTTCAAAGTGATCCGGGGGACATGCCTCGAGCATTTTGAAATCTATTGGACTTTTTGAATGGCAAATTAGACTTGCCATATTTTTGTCCTAAAATCATCTACTAGGATGTTTTAAGATTCAATAAAGTCATAGATTGGGTTTTGATAGCAAGACCATCTACTCATGCAATTTAAATTCCATGCAATACTATATACATGCCTTGCAAGTACTGACCTTTCGGGTGGTGGAACGAGAAGACTCGCCATGTACGCTTTTACAGTTTACAATGCCGTATTTTCTCATACTTTCCACACTGTATTTTTATGCTTATAAAACTTGCATGTTAAACAACGTGTCACCCTGCATGAAAACAAAAACTATTAGGATAGCCGCAAAACTAAAACCAAAACTAAAATCAACCAAGATAAAATTTACCATCAAAACATTCAAAATATAAAACAACTCAAAATTTAATCACAAACATCATAAAACAACAATTATAATTAAATTATAAAGTCTCTATCAGATGATCGGGAATCCCTCGGAGGAGGTAACCTACGGTTGCTAACGAGGCTTCCCACGATCTAAATGAAAGTATGGAACTCATTAAGATGAGTTTAGTAAATTCATTTAGATTAAGTGAATCCGATAGAAAATAGTGGTACTGGAAGGAGGGAAACGTAAGATTCTAACTAATTTAGCTCTAATCAACTCGTCATGATGAGGAGCTTGGAGCCAGCATTGTGGGCAGGGCGACCATCTCCAACAACAAGAGGATTTACAACAACATATCTTTCCTTCGAATTAAATAACTAAGCCATAGAATTTTGAGGTTGTTTACTTGTGCAACATAAATCCTCACCCTATCTTTAGGCCTTTGTGTAGCTCTGTTATACAATATAAGCACTAACTCGTCTTAGGATTCCGAGGTTGTCATTCGTTACGACCTAAATCCTCACATCTTCTAGGCTATTTGTGTGATTGTTTCACACAAATGTAAGCCATAACTAATAAAATTTGCAGGATGAAACATTTAAATAATTCCTCCTCAAAATTGAAACCAAACAATAGAATAAACTGGGAAGTCACTAAGGTTCTCATCCGGATCTATGACATCCCCTAATTCTTTCTCATTTGGATTCTACAACAAAATGTTCCAAACTTTAATCATTCCCCTTTCACACCTCTTTGTCCGATTTCGTTGAAAAGTCATATCTTTTTGACCTATTTGAAGATAACATTTCCTGATTTTTATTGAGAGTTTTCTTAGGTGACTTCAGTTATCTAAGATGTAATTAACTATATGGGTTTACCCTTATAAAAAGCTTTAATGAACCCAACTTAATATAAACCCTATTTAATTCTTCATATTAAATAAGGGAACTTGTCGGTAAATAAACGGGTTTCGCAGACCAAACGGATGTCATACATTTTTTAATTTATTTGATCGAGCCTCACCCTCAAGTCTTGTGTTTATCCTTCGGGATAGATATAAGGTTTGAGGTATAATACTCTTTCATTTAAACTATGAAAAATATGGGTCGGTTTGATTTCATATTTTTCTAATATATATATATATATATAT
>JXCR01148748.1:0-35647 GCA_002079205.1 Phalaenopsis hybrid cultivar | reverse complement strand
TGAAAAAGGCCAATGAGAGCCAACAAGAGGTATGCAAAGTACCCAAAATAAATGATTTAGCATTTGAAAATGCGACCAAAAAGTATCTTGTAGAACATGTATGCCTCTATATGTTGTGACGCCATCGCTGCCTCAACAATGGTCGATGCTCCGACGAGGCTCCAACCAAAAGGGAGAGCATGCTGGAGATGTTGTGTGCGGTGGGAAGCCACAAAGGAGCCCGGGTTGAAGTTGGATGGGGCAGTGTGCCCTAAATCCCCAGTTTGGAACCAAGAGGGGGCTGCAAGGAGAAGAAATGTCGGACGACTGGCGAATGTGCTTTGTCAGCGAGGAGGACGCAGAACTGGTTGTTTTGCAAAGAAGGGGATAGCTAAAACAAATGTTGGCGCAAGGCTAGGCCATTGTTTCTTGAAGAAGATCCACTGCAGAGGGAGGANATGAAAACAAAAACTATTAGGATAGCCGCAAAACTAAAACCAAAACTAAAATCAACCAAGATAAAATTTACCGTCAAAACATTCAAAATATAAAACAACTCAAAATTTAATCACAAACATCACAAAACAACAATTGTAATTAAATTATGACGTCTCTATCAGATGATCGGGAAGCCCTTGGAGGAGGTAACCTACGGTTGCTAACGAGGCTTCCCACGGTCTAAATGAAAGTATGGAACTCATTAAGATGAGTTTAGTAAATTCATTTAGATTAAGTGAATCCGATAGAAAATAGTGGTACTAGAAGGAGGGAAACGTAGGATCCTAACTAGTTTAGCTCTAATCAACTCGTCATGGTGAGGAGCTTGGAGCCAGCATTGTGGGCAGGGCGACCATCTCCAACAACAAGAGGATTTACAACAACATATCTTTCCTTCGAATTAAATAACCAAGCCATAGAATTTTGAAGTTGTTTGCTTGTGCAGCATAAATCCTCACCCTATCTTTAGGCCTTTGTGTAGCTCTGCTATACAATATAAGCCCTAACTCGTCTTAAGATTCTGAGGTTGTCGTTCGTTACGACCTAAATCCTCACATCTTCTAGGCTATTTGTGTGATTGTTTCACACAAATGTAAGCCATAACGAATAAAATTTGTAGGATGAAACATTTAAATAATTCCTCCTCAAAATTGAAACCAAACAATAGAATAGACTGGGAAGTCACTAAGGTTCTCATCCGGATCTATGAAATCCCCTAATTCTTTCTCATTTGGATTCTACAACAAAATGTTCCAAACTTAAATCATTCCCCTTTCACACCTCTTTGTCCGATTTCATTGAAAAGTCCTATCTTTTTGACCTATTTGAAGATAACATTTCCTGATTTTTATTGAGAGTTTTCTTAGGTGACTTCAGTTATCTAAGATGTAATTAACTATATGGGCTTACCCTTATAAAAAGCTTTAATGAACCCAACTTAATAAAAACCCTATTTAATTCTTCATATTAAATAAGGGAACTTGTCGGTAAATAAAATTGTTTCGCAGACCAAACGGATGTCATACATTTTTTAANATATATATATATTAAATGCGTTTTCGAGGCGGGGTACGAGATTTCGATTCTGGCGGCCGACAGCTTCCAACGGGCAACTCCTTCAACCAAAAATAGTGCCAATACCGACTAAGGCACAGGTGGTGCCGACCGGTTCGAGACGATCAATCGAGATACAAGTGGTGCCGGTGCATGTGTATGTGCAAGATATAAGGTGCAAATGCAAGTGCAAGTGCAATGTGCAAGGTGTAAATGCAAATGCAATGTGTGGGGTGCAAGGGCGAGTGCGATACATGACATTCAATATGTAACATGCAAGACATACACATGCAGACAATGAGGTATAAATGACCACATGTGATGACAAGCCACGCTTGTATTAACGACCTCATTTGAGAAACCTAGGGCTGATTTGCGACATCATTGCCTCCAGTTTTAGCGCGACAATGTGGAGGGTTTTCCCTTCCGATTTCTCGTAGGGGAAACTCTCCACCGTTTGTAAAGCGGACTAGCTATAAAGCTTTTTCTGTTCTACAAACACGTGCAATCTTATAGGATGGACGAACAACAAAGCTTTTTCCGTCCTCTAAGATTGAACTTAACTAATCCCTCCAAGGGAAATTATGATCGCCAAAGCAGTGGGAAATTGAGATTCCAACCCACGAGGATCAAGGCCTAAGACTCACAATAGAAAATCACTCGACTTCGTATAAGACTGGTCAACACCTCTTAGAAATCAACGATCAATCACATAGATGGCTCGGTTGGTCGACATACCTTCACCTCGCATGGACGATCGAACCCACACGCCTATACTGGGCTAAACCTAGGGTCGACTAAGGGATAAGAAAATCTCACCACCGTGATGGTTGCAGACTCGTTCTCTTTATGGTGAAGGAGACGTCACGTTTCCGGCGAACCCCAGCGGTTCTCTGGTTCATGTGTAGATGTACATCGCAGGACCTGCACAAAACAATGAAAAAGGCCAATGAGAGCCAACAAGAGGTATGCAAAGTACCCAAAATAAATGATTTAGCATTTGAAAATGCGACCAAAAAGTATCTTGTAGAACATGTATGCCTCTATATGTTGTGACGCCATCGCTGCCTCAACAATGGTCGATGCTCCGACGAGGCTCCAACCAAAAGGGAGAGCATGCTGGAGATGTTGTGTGCGGTGGGAAGCCACAAAGGAGCCCGGGTTGAAGTTGGATGGGGCAGTGTGCCCTAAATCCCCAGTTTGGAACCAAGAGGGGGCTGCAAGGAGAAGAAATGTCGGACGACTGGCGAATGTGCTTTGTCAGCGAGGAGGACGCAGAACTGGTTGTTTTGCAAAGAAGGGGATAGCTAAAACAAATGTTGGCGCAAGGCTAGGCCATTGTTTCTTGAAGAAGATCCACTGCAGAGGGAGGACGTCGGCAGGGGCCTCGTTCTCCGACAAGAAGCACCGGCGGTGGGCCTCGGGCATGAGCAGCGCAATTGGCGAAGGAGGTCGGTGTGACAGGCTAAGGCACGTCGTAGGAGAAAAATCAGGTCGAAAGGGAGAAGGCCTGTCGTGAGGGGAGGAGGTCCAGCGAGCAGGACCGATGACGTCGGACTTCGCCGACAAGGGTAGAAGGTCCGAATTACGGTTCACGAGCAAGGGGCGTGAATACACTGAGCATCACGATCCAAAGAAAGGAAGAGATGGAAGCGATACTTAATATAATAATAATTTTATTATAATAATAATTTTATTATAATAATAATTTTATTATAATAATAATTATTATTATGATTTTAGTAATCGCTGCCCGCATATTTTTAGCCCATACATGCCATCTTTTTGAAATAAAGGTCATTTCGAAGTAAAATTGACGTTTTGGAATTACTCACACTGTTTGTTTCATCATCCGGGATCGTGTAGACCACTTTTTCGACAATTGGGCACAAAACGATAATTCACGCATTTTTAGCCCGTCTGCGAAGCCGTGGCGCAACGAACTTCCTCTTTATGTAAATTGACGTTCCGGATGCACTCGTGAAATCTGTTTCGTCTTTCGGGGTCACAAGGATAACTTCGTTGGAGATCGGGTCAACTCAAGCCAGTTTTGCACACGGCGCGACCAATAATACTTGTTGACCCGATCAGAGTCGTCCGTCATGCAAAATGTCGACCGGTCTTCACCTAAGCGAAATTCAAAACCTAGCAGAATGACCCTGACTATCTGCCCCTCAACATGGGCTAAGGGCCACAAATGGATGTCTTGAGCCACATGTAACTCATTTACATAAATTGATATTAATCACTTGCAGAGTGTTAAAATTCTCTTATATAGTTTGCATTTCCTCACCTTAGGGCCAATTTTCTTATAAGAATTTCCTTTACATATTCATTTCACTATTGAATAAACCTCTACACACCCATATTTCAATTATGGCTCTCATTACACCTTCTATTGTAAGAATATTGGAGCTAGANATATATATATATATATATATATAAATTAAATGCCTTTTCGAGGCGGGGTACGAGATTTCGATTCTGGCGGCCGACAGCTTCCAACGGGCAACTCCTCCAACCAAAAATAGTGCCAATACCGACTAAGGCACAGGTGGTGCCGACCGGTCCGAGACGATCAATCGAGATACAAGTGGTGCCGGTGCATGTGCATGTGCAAGATATAAGGTGCAAATGCAAGTGCAAGTGCAATGTGCAAGGTGCAAATGAAAATGCAATGTGCGGGGTGCAAGGGCGAGTGCGATACATGACATTCAATATGTAACATGCAAGACATACACATGCAGACAATGAGGTATAAATGACCACATGTGATGACAAGCCACGCTTGTATTAACGACCTCATTTGAGAAACCTAGGGCTGATTTGCGACATCATTGCCTCCAGTTTTAGTGTGACAATGTGGAGGGTTTCCCCTTTCGATTTCTCGTAGGGGAAACTCTCCACCGTTTGTAAAGCGAACTAGCTACAAAGCTTCTTCTGTTCTACAAACACGTGCAATCTTATAGGATGGACTAACTACAAAGCTTTTTCCGTTCTCTAAGATTGAACTCAACTAATCCCTCCAAGGGAAATTATGATCGCCAAAGCAGTGGGAAATTGAGATTCCAACCCACGAGGATCAAGGCCTAAGACTCACAATAGAGAATCACTCGACTTCGTATAAGACTGGTCAACACCTCTAAGAAATCAACGATCAATCACATAGATGGCTCGGCCGGTCGACATACCATCACCTTGCATGGACGATCAAACCCACACGTCTATACTGGGCTAAACCTAGGGTCGACTAAGGGATAAGAAAATCTCACCACCGTGATTGTTGCAGACTCGTTCTCTTTATGGTGAAGGAGACGTCACGTTTCAGGCGAACCCCAGCGGTGCTCTGGTTCATGTGTAGATGTACATTGCAGGACCTGCACGAAACAGTGAAAAAGGCCAATGAGAGCCAACAAGAGGTATGCAAAGTACCCAAAATAAATGATTTAGCATTTGAAAATGCGACCAAAAAGTATCTTGTAGAACATGTATGCCTCTATATGTTGCGACGCCATCGCTGCCTCAACAATGGTCGATGCTCCGACGAGGCTCCAACCAAAAGGGAGAGCATGCTGGAGATGTTGTGTGCGGCGGGGAAGCCACAAAGGAGCCCGGGTTGAAGTTGGATGGGGCGGTGTGCCCTAAATCCCCAGTTTGGAACCAAGAGGGGGTTGCATGGCGAAGAAATGTCGGACGACTGGCGAATGTGCTTTGTCAGCGAGGAGGACGCAGAACTGGTTGTTTTGCAAAGAAGGAGATAACCAAAAAAAATGTTGGCGCAAGGCTAGGCCACTGTTTCTTGAAGAAGATCCACTGCAGAGGTATGACGTCGGCAGGGGCCTCGTTCTCCAACAAGAAGCACCGGCGGTGGGCCTCGGGCACGAGCAGCGCAATTGGTGAAGGAGGTCGGTGTGACGGGCTAAGGCACGTCGAAGGAGAAAAATCAGGCCGAAAGGGAGAAGGCCTGTCGTGAGGGGAGGAGGTCCAGCGAGCAGGACCGGTGACGTCGGACTTCGCCGACAAGAGTAGAAGGTCTGGATTACGGTTCACGAGCAAGGGGCGTGAATACACTGAGCATCACGATCCAGAGAAAGGAAGAGACGAAAGCGATACTTAATATAATAATAATTTTATTATAATAATAATAATTGTTATGATTTTAGTAATTGCTGCCCGTATATTTTTAGCCCAGACATGCCATCATTTTGAAATAAAGGTCATTTCGAAGTAAAATTGACGTTTTGGAAGTACTCACACTGTTTGTTTCATCATCTGAGATCGTGTAGACCACTTTTTCGACAATTGGGCATAAAACGATAATTCACGCATTTTTAGCCCGTCTGCGAAGCCGTGGCGCAACGAACTTCCACTTTATGTAAATTGACGTTCCGGATGCACTCGCGCAATCTGTTTCGTCTTTCGGGGTCACAAGGATAACTTCGCTGGAGATCGGGTCAACTCAAGCCAGTTTTGCACGCGGCGCGACAAATAATACTTGTTGACCCGATTAAAGTCATCCGTCATGCAAAATGTCGACCGGTCTTCACCTAAGCGAAATTCAAAGCCTAGCAGAATGACCCTGACTATCTGCCCCTCAACATGGGCTAAGGGCCTCAAATGGATGTCTTGAGCCACGGGTAACTCATTTACATAAAGTACGACCCCAATGCACTCAGATGGACATCTCACACATGTGACATCAGAAATTGACGCCAACAATACTATTTCTCATCTTCTCCTCTTCCGCAAACTATGGTAGCATACCATAAAAGTTTGACGTAGCTACCAACCTTTATTATTTATATGCATTGATGTAATTTGATGAAAATTGTCTAAGTTAGCTAGTTCCATAGAATTCTCTCTTACAAGTAAATTTTTGCAAGGGCAGGCCTTCATTATAAGTTATTAAATGATATTTGAAAGGAATTTTCCTTGAAGATTATTTTTCAATGTTTCTCCTTATATCAAGAAATATATTGTTGAAGTTTGAATAAGTAACCATCTTTATATCTAGAATACTAAAACTGAAGGAATTTTAAATGAGGCAAGCAAGTGGTCTCTTGATATTAATCTCTTGCAGAGTTTTAAAATTCTCTTATATAGTTTGCATTTCCTCACCTTAGGCCAATTTTCTATTAAGAATTTCCTTTACATATTTATTTCACTATTGAATAAACCCCTACATACCCATATTTCAATTTTGGCTCTCATTACACCTTCTATTGTAAGAATATTGGAGCTAAATGTGACTTAACAATTTCCTCAATCAGAATAGGGATAAAAAAAAAAAAAAAAACAATGACTATTATATATCAAAATTGTAATTGAATATATCCCTAAATTTTGCAAGCTTTAGCATGTAATTAAGCAAAAGGATTCCCTTTGTAGAAATTGAAAAATCCTAATAAATACAAATATGGCAGATTTAGCCCCTTTCATAGGAGAAATATGAGCTTAATCTTCAAGTGGTTCCTATGAATTTGGTTGTTTTTTCTACCCAAAACTATTTTGTCTTCAAATCAATCATCTCCTATGCATTTGATGTTGTCATGCATAATTAACTCCTCATTACAATTATAATAATAATAGATCCAAAAAATAAAACCCATATATATGTGCTTAAGTATTTTAAGGACTCCACTTTGAACTAACATGGGAACAAGCAAAAAACAAAATCNTTCAAGTGGTTCCTATGAATTTGGTTGTTTTTTCTACCCAAAACTATTTTGTCTTCAAATCAATCATCTCCTCTAAATTGTCCAATATCAATTCAATAAATGAGTTAAAAACTAAACTATTTATTGTTCTGAATCCTAATATTTCTACTCAATATGAGAAAATTTTTGTTTGATATTGTTCTTCCTCCTCTCTCACCAGTTCAAGACAAGGATAACATATTATTATTATTATTATTATTATTGTCTCTAATCAAGAGTCCTCTTGCATTTGATGTTGCCATGCATAATTAGCTCCTCATTACATTTATAATAATAGTAGATCCAAAAAATAAAGCCCATATATATGTGCTTAAGTATTTTAAGGACTCCACTTTGAACTAACATGAAAACAAGCAAAAAAAAAAAAATTTATACATCCTCACTTTATAAGAGTCTTGTCAAATTCATAGAAAAACATTGGACATTACAAATGCAAAATTGACATTGGATAACTCCTCCATTTAGTTTGGGTTGCCTTATTTCCTGTATCAATGTTCTTTTTATCTTCTACTTATTTTTTTCTTATTTTATATTTATTTTGTATAAATTTTTCCTCCTTGCAGAACTATGATAATTGACTTGACATTTTGTCACATAGGCAGTTTCTCATCTGCCATGAAAAATAAATTCATTTTTTTTTGTTTTCATTTTAATTAATGAAATTTATATTTTCCTTTTAAAAACATTATTGAAAGCTTTAATAAATTGCATTAATTCAAACATTTTGGACCAAAAGAAACATTATTTAGCTTGTTATGTTTAATTTGTGGATTTCTTGCTTGGGTGGGCTTAAAATGAATGATAACTTGGGATTTTCTTCTACCGGTCATAATCCTATTAAAATTGAGAAATAGAAGTTGGAATTTGATACCATTGCCAACATGATTTGAAGCATTCCACATTAGGTATGGGTGCCACAATGTTACGCTGGGTCAAAAGATGGTCAGAAGTCATTACCTAACATAAATAAATGCATTAATGGCCAATGATTGTTATTTAAATTCACACTAGAACTTCAGGGAATTCATCAATTCAAATCATGCAACACTTTGCAAGAAGGTAGTGTTGTGGTGCCACCTAGGTTTTTAGTAATCCAGAAATTTCAAGTGACCGCCATGGTGCTACTCATGAGGCATTACAACGCTTTAACAAGCTTGTCAAACCTCTGGAAGTGAGTGAATAAGTTGTGACGAGTGAAAAGACAATCAAATGACAAGTCACAACAATACCGTGCTACTGTGGTGGCATTGCGGCGCTAGGGCATAAATGTGGGCGATATTTGCGTACGTCATACACACACAATTCTGCGTGCGTATGACATCGAATGACCTTTCAATAACTTAGTTTTTGTGGGTTATTGAGAGGTTATTGGGGGTGTACCCCCACTAACATCTCACTAACCTCACAATAACCTACCAATACATTTCACGGTTCGCCGCTCATCTTTTTTTCTATCGTTGAGAGTTATGTGACTTCATTGAATTATCATTTAAAATATAGAATACAACTATTTGTGTTAATTATTGAATTATCATTTAAGTCGCCTGAGATTCAGTCCTCATATTTGGAATTAATAAATGTTGGCAACGAAGCAGAATTTGTTCCCGGCATGCACGTGATTTGAAGTCTTCTCGCTCTTTTGTCCGAAAAAAATATTAGATCAGTACTACGCCCGTAAAAATAATGTGCGTAGCCAATAAAATCACATCACGACACCCCGCACGACAGGAAAAAAAAAACGGCGTAGTAATATGGGGAATATTCCCCCCGTGTTATTAATGTGTTATTGCGTGTTATTCATACATTATTGTGTTATTATAACACTAAGAATATTCTCAGGACACAATAACACATGAATAACACACAATAACACTTGAATAACACGGGGAATATTTCCGACAGAGAAAAAAACGGCGCAGTAACACGGGGAATATTCTTCTCCGTGTTATTCATGTGTTATTGTGTGTTATTCATTTATTATTGATGTGTTATTGTATTATTATAACACTAGGAATATTCCTAGGACACAATAACACAATAATAACACGCGGGGGAGGGGGGGGGTTTTTCTCTATCGCCCTGAGTGTCGTGGCATTATTTTATTGGCTACGCATGTTACTCTACATGCGTAGTACTGATGTAATATTTTTTCCTTCTGTCGAACGCATTTGGAATTCTTGGTTAAAAAGCATATTGAACGCAGCCTTCTTCTTCCTTTTTTTTTTTAATGTTTTGCACAGATAAAAAAGCAAAATAAATATTAACAAAATTTACATACTTAACACATAATTCTTATGTATTTACATTACTCACATCAAAACTTTCATATTTGCATAATATAGCACTTCGTTGTTCTAAATATTTACATGAAAGGTTACATTTCGCTTTTAAAAATAATATTGTTATTATTGATGTGATATTAAAAATTTAAGGGCATTGTGTGTAATTATGAAAGTTAGGTTTGATATTTGTAAATATATAATAATTGTGTGCTTGATAAATGCCCTAAAAGTTTCATAAAGACAACTGCAAAACGCGACTAAGTACATGAATTACAAATATGTGCAAAGATAAACATTTCTTAATAAGAATCAAAACATTTAAACATAGAACTTTGACGGAAGCCCCCAGCATTTTTCAAACATAGAACTTTGACGGAAGCCCCCAGCATTTTTCGAAAGTAATTACATTCAGGACTCCGCATATAGAGCTGCTTACGAAGTCCAATTTCGAGCTTACACATGGAAAACCGGGGTCCACCTCCATAAAAAAATTAAAAATATAATGAAAACGCGCAACCTGGCCCGACCGTGTTATAGGAATATTTCTTTCGCGTTATTCTGATTATTTTCTGCGTTATTGATGTGTTATTGAGTTGATTTTGAGATATTATTGTTCTTTGAATAATAATATCAATAACACGTGAATAACACAGAAAATATTACTTCAATAACACAACAACAAAACATCAATAACATATTAAAACGCTCAACCCGACTCGACCGTATTATAGGAATAATCACTTCACGTTATTCGAAATATTGTTTGCATTATTCATGTGTTATTGGTGTGTTATTGAGGTGTTATTCATGAATAACACACCAATAACATATTAAAAATGCGAAAAATATTCTGTGATTCATCACTTCAATAACACACCGACAACACATGAATAACGCGAAAAATATTCAGAATAACACGAGAGAATATTCAGTCGGGTCGGGTCGCACATTTTCAGTCTTACGTTCCTTTCTTATGCATGTGGGCCCAATTTTCCACGTGTCAGCTCGAGATTGTACTCCGCAAGCAGCTCTATATACGGAATCCTAATGTAATAATTTTTCGCACTTTTCAGCAACAAAATTTTCTGTAAAATAAAAATAGCATCAAATAAAGGTTAGAAGGCAGATAATCCCGTCCAAAAAGAAAAAGAAAAATGAAATTGATACAAAGAAAAAAAAGAAAATTGCAACGAAAATACCTGCTGAAGATTATCATGCAGGAGTTCTGAAAAACTAATTAATTTCTAAACTCCACTTTTCGATATTGAATTCGAATGTTGCCGGCATCTAAGTTGGCTATGGACTTGAAGGCATCTTGAGAGAGAAGCATTGTTTTATTACCGCAAGTACCACAGTAATCCACAACTTTTACAGGGACTCCATAGATGGTGCCAATGAGGTTATCGCAGGGCTGACGTATGCCCATATTTGTTGCACCATGACAATAAACCACATAATATTGCCCGCAAGCTTTGCCACCATCCCACAATTCATCACTAACAGATGCTAATAATGCTCCGTTATCATCAAAATTGAAGCATGCAGATGCTGCAAATCATAAGAAAGCAGTAATAATGAAAAAACAAAATGTAAAAATGATTAGATATGTGAGATGATATTTGGACTTACGAACATATGGGAAATAGTAGGAGGCTACTCCGATCTTCCGAGATGATGAAATTGATGCAAGAGAAAGAAACAATGAAATTGCTAAGATGGCACCCTTTTTCATCTCTGCTAGTTTTTTTTGCTTTTTTAAAGTGCATTAGGTGTAGTGATTTTCTAGGGTAGGAGAGGGTGAAGAGTTGGCCCTTTTATAAACGATGATCCATATGTCTAAAGAAGTTTGTTAAGGAAATAATGATAGTCTTAATCAAATATTTATGAACAATTCAACTTCATTTAGAAAAGGGATAAACTAACCATCTCAAATGAACTAGTCAAATCTATAAAGGATTTTATGTATATATATACATATATATAGTCCTTTATAGATTGTAATAGGTAATTTATGTTAATTTATCCCTATTTTAAATGAAGTTGAATTCTTCAAAAATATTTGACTAATATAAAAGAAAAGTTGAAATAGAGGGAGTGAGAAGCTTACAACCCAAAGCCAACACACAAATAATACAAAGGTTGAGCTCCAGCGAAAATGGAAAATATGTGTGAGAACTCTGCAATCTAATTTTCATTGCCACAATTCCCATTTTGGCAATGAAAGTTAGATTTTACATTGGAGGATGCAATGAAAAATCATGCATCATATGAAATATTTTTTTCTAAGAATAAATTTTGAGGTGTGCAATTAATTGCATAAGAGATTGTAGAGACGAGAATGCATAGATTTATGATTGGCCTTCCACTTGGAAAGAAAATGCAAAAGAAATAAACTCGTGCAATATTTGGTATAGATTTGGTGACAGACAAGATTAGAGCAAAAAATTTGAAAAAAAATTAAACTAATTACCGACCTTTGACAGTCATAACAACAATAGTTTGTTGATGTTCTGCTTTCTAGCCAAACTTGGGTTTGATAGAAAGAAATTTGATCCAAAATCTTGGCTCTTAGCTCGGCTCGTTTATTTTGATTCGATCATTATCCAAGTTAAAATTCAAGTCAATCAATTTTCAAGCGCTTAACGTTGTTTGAGCTATCTAAAATGTTTAGTCCTTTTAGTGATTTGATTACTCATTGCTATAACTCTGTTCTTAAGTCAACTACTAAAATTAAATTCCATGTACTCATTTGGGTGGACTTTATAATGTTGTTGACCTCATTTTTTGTTGAGGTCTAGTTTTTTCCTCTTTAGTAGCTTAGGATCTAGTCATAGGACTTTCTTGTTGACTATTCCTTGAGAACTAGAAAGGGAACACTCACCATTAGAAATTCTAAACTCTTCTTTGCTCAATTTGAAGTTCCACATGTTGTTCTTAACCTCTAGCACTTAGCAAGTGGGGTACATATGATGGAGCTCAAGGAGAATCCCCATAGGATGGTCAAGCCTTAGGACTAACCCTAGGTGGTATGGTCTTGGTTAGGCTAGCTTACACACACAACACATTTTTACACACCCCAAACCCTAAGACCACTTGCACTTGATTTGGTCTCCTGGCTCCTTTTAGAAAGCTCATATGGATGAACCAAAACCCCTAGCCCTTAGCTAAGAAGGTTAGGACCAACATATTGAGCTTCCAAAATGAGTCCTTATATGGATCCTATTGGTTTGACATGGCTTCATGGCTTAATTGCCCATCTTAGGCCAAAATCACCAAATTACCAAAATACCCCTATAACCCTAATTTTTTGCTAAAAACCCCAAAATTACCCAAAATACCCAAATTTGTTCAAACGTCATTTCAAGTCACTCTCCACCACCTAAATTGACCAAAATTTACCAAAATCACCAAATTCCCAAAATACCCCCCAAAATTGCCAAAATTACCAAAATGCCTCTCATGACCCAAAATTTTCAAAAAACTCCAAAAATTACCAAAAAAAAAATCCCAAATAATCCCAATTTCAATTTGTAACCATCACATTGACCCAATTTGACCAAAAATCTCAATTTGCTCTTAAAGGCATAATTTTCCCAAATTAGACTCAATCTTGGCCCAATTGATCTCAATTTTGCCCAATTTCAATTCCAAATAAAAATTAAATATCTCTAATCCTAAAATAAACAAAATTCAAGCCCAATTTGACCCAATTGAAAGCCTACTTTCACCCAAATAAAAAATCCCCAATTTTGATCATAAGTCTAAATCCACTAAATTAGCCTGCCACTTCAATTCAAAATCACTTGAAACCCTTTCCAAATTTCTCATGACATCTCTCTACACCAAATACAACATTTAATTGACACAAATTTTAGCCCAAATTCACCCATAATTTTAAAAGCCCAAGCCCACCACATCTAATTCCAAAAGCTCAAATATAAAGCCCACATGATAATTTTTCTCGTCATCATCCATTTCATTAAAGTCATTCCCTAAGTTTTAAATTCATGATCAAATCATTCCATATTAGGTTGTCGGCGTTATTTCGGGGTTGGTTGGGAGTTGCCCGTAAGAAGCTGTCGGTCACCGGAATCGAAATCCCATCGCCCGCTTCGGAAGGACGTTGAAGTATGAAATCAAACTGACCCCATATTTTTCATAGTTTAAAATGAAAGAGCACTGTACCTCAACTCCTGCATTTATCCCGAAGGATAAACACAAGACTTGAGGATGAGACTCGATCAAATTAACTAAGGAAAGTATGACGTCCGTCTGGTTTGCGAAACCTTTGTATTGCCGACAAGTTCCCTTATTTAGAATAAAGGATTAAATAGGGTTTATATTAAGCTGGGTTCAGACATGCTTCTTATAAGGGCAAACCCCTATATGACCAAAGCCACCTAAGAAGACTCTCGATAAAAATTAAGAAATATTATCTTCAAGGAATTTTAAATATTATNAATCCAGAAATTTCAAGTGACCGCCATGGTGCTACTCATGCGGCATTACAACGCTTTAACAAGCTTGTCAAAGCTCCGGAAGTGAGTGAATAAGTTGTGACGAGTGAAAAGACAATTAAATGACAGGTCACAGTTGTACCGTGCTACTGCGGTGGTGTTGCGGCGCAAGGGCATAAACATGGGCGTTATTTGTGTTCGTCATACACACATAATTCTGCGTATGACTTCGAACAACTTTTCAATAACTCAGTTATTATGGGTTATTGAGAGGTTATTGTGGGTATTGACTCCCACTAACATCTCACTAATCTCACAATAACCTACAAATACATTCCGCGGTTCGCCGCTTTTTTTTTTCTGTCGTTTGAGAGTTACTTGAGTTCATTGAATTATCATTTAAAATATAGAATACAACTATTTATGTTAATTATTGAATTATCATTTAAGTCGCCTGAGATTCAATCATCATATTTGGAATTAATAAATGTTGGCAACGAAGCAGAATTTGTTCCCGNCAAATGCAAAATTGACATTGGATAACTCCTCCATTTAGTTTGGGTTGCCTTATTTCCTGTATCAATGTTCTTATTTTATATTTATTTTGTATAAAGTTTTCCTTCTTGCAGAACTATGATTGGCTTGATCATTTCGTCACATAGGCAGTTTCTCATCTGCCATGAAAAATAAATTCATTTTTTTTGTTTTCATTTTAATTAATGAAATTTATATTTTCCTTTTAAAAACATTGTTTAAAGCTTTAATAAATTGCATTAATACAAACATTTTTGGACCAAAAGAAACATTATTTAACTTGTTTATAGGGCGGTCAATTTGGCTCGTTGATCGTGNTAAGCTCGAAATGTAAACGAGCCGAGCACGAACAACGGTTTGTTTGCTCGTGTTCGGCTGGAAACGACTCGAAAAAAAAATTTATATAACTTTTTCTATAACAATATATTGCATATATTATTTATGTCTAAGTTTAAATCATAACACTTTATGTGGTAATGTGATTAGTGTATTTTTTTTGTATAGATTTGATCCAGGTTCGAATCTCACACTTCACATCTATATTTTTCTCAATTTTGTTTAACGAGCCAATTTCGAGCTAAACACGAGCCGAACACAAACACAAATATTTAAATCGAGTCGAACACGAACACACTGTTCACGAGCCAATTTCGAACACGAGCCGAACACGAGCCAAGCCTAAGCACGCTCAAGCTCGGCTTGTTTGCAGTCCTACTTGTTATTTTTAATTTGTTGGATTTCTTGCTTGGGTGGGCTTAAAATGAATGATAACTTGGGATATTATACGTTGACTATTTAAATCCATTGTGAAATATGTAATCATGTTGTGAAATGTTATGTTCACATCTTATTTGGTGTTTGATCTCACTGTGGCTATTTCTAAATTTACTTTCAAACGAATGATTAGTTTTATTTTTATTACTTCATACCTTATAGTGAGAAGAAAATGCAAGGCTCTATAATGATATTTTTTCTCCTATACAAAGAATTTAGGTAAATATCAAACCAATCTTTCTAAAACTGTAGTGGGAATTTGAAATTAAACTGAAAATATTAAATTGAGAAAAAAAAAGTTGAAATTTGATACTATTGCCAATAGGGGTGTAAACGAGGCTCATTTATATTTCGAGCCCAAAAAGTGTGTTCGTGTTCGGCTCGTTTGCTTAACTAGCCGAACACGAGTTGTTCACGAATAAAGAGTCCTTCTAACAACCCTAATCATGTAGCCATAAGACATAAGGCAATAAAAGTTTGGCGAACACGAGCTGTTCACGAACAAAGAGTCCTTTGAACAACCCTAATCATGTCGCCATAAAATAATAAGGGTTTGAGCGAGCTGTTCACGAACAAAGAGTCCTTTTAACAACCCTAATCATGTAACCATAAGACAATAAGGGTTTGGGCAAGATAAACATATTATTATATATATTAAAACATCATTTGAATCTAATTTAATAATTTTTATTCTATTTTCTTAATCAATATTTTACTTGATTATAAATATTTGTAGCCTTGTAGTCAATTAGATTTTTTTAAAATACTAATTAATATATATATATAAACTTGATGAGTAGTATTTCGAACCAAAACGAGCCGAACAGGAACGAACACATCTTAGTTCCTGTTCGGCTCATTAACTTATCAAACAAAATTAATGTGCCGAACATGAGCTTCTTAACGAGCCGAACACGAATTGTTCGCGAACAACGAGCCGTTTTGACAGCCCTAATTGCCAACATGATTTTAAGCATTCCACATTAGGTATGGGTGCCACAATGTTACGCTGGGCAAAAGATGGTTAGGAGTCATTACCTAACATAAATAAATGCATTAATGGCCAATGATTATTACTTAAATTCACACTAGAACTTCAGGGAATTCATCAATTCAAATCATGCAACATTGTGCTACAAGGTAGTGTTGTGGTGCCACCTAGGTTTTTAGTAATCCAGAAATTTCAAGTGACCGCCATGGTGCTACTCATGCGGCATTACAACGCTTTAACAAGCTTGTCAAACCTCTGGAAGTGAGTGAATAAGTTGTGACAAGTGAAAAGACAATTAAATGACAGGTCACAATTGTACCGTGCTACTGCGGTGGCGTTGCGGCGCAAGGGCATAAATGTGGGTGCTATTTGTGTATGTCATACACATATAATTCTGCGTATGGCTTCGAACAACTTTTCAATAACTCAGTTATTATGGGTTATTGAGAGATTATTGTGGGTATTAACTCCCACTACATCTCACTAACATCACAATAACCTACAAATACATTCTGCGGTTCGCCGCTCGTCTTTTTTCTTTCGTTTGAGAGTTACTTGAGTTCATTGAATTATCATTTAAAATATAGAATACAAGTATTTATGTTAATTATAGAATTATCATTTAAGTCGCCTGAGATTCAATCATCATATCTGGAATTAATAAATGTTGGCAACGAAGCAGAATTTGTTCCAAGCATGCACATGATTTGAAGCCTTCTCCCTCTTTTGTCGAACGCATTTGGAATTCTTGGTTAAAAAGCATATTGAACGCAGTCGTCTNATGATTTGAAGCCTTCTCCCTCTTTTGTCGAACGCATTTGGAATTCTTGGTTAAAAAGCATATTGAACGCAGGTCTTCTTCTTCTTTTTTTAATGTTTTGCACAGATAAAAAAGCAAAATAAATATTAGGAAAATTTACATATTTAACACATAATTCTTATGTATTTACATTTCTCACCTCTAAACTTTCATATTTGCATAATATAGCACTACGTTGTTTTAAATCTTTACACGAAAAGTTACATTTCTCTTTAAAAAATAATATTGTTATTATTGATGTGATATTAAAAATTTAAGGGCTTTGTGTGTAATTATGAAAGTTAGGTTTGATATTTGTAAATATATAATAACTGTGTGCATGATAAATGCCCTAAAATTTTCATAAAGACAACTGCAAAACGCGACTAAGTACANCTTTACACGAAAAGTTACATTTCTCTTTAAAAAATAATATTGTTATTATTGATGTGATATTAAAAATTTAAGCGCTTTGTGTGTAATTATGAAAGTTAGGTACGAGATATGTAAATATATAATAATTGTGTGCTTGATAAATGCCTTAAAATTTTCATAAAAACAACTGCAAAACGCGACTAAGTACTTGAATTACAAATATATACAAAGAGACACATTTCTTAATAAGAATCAAAACATTTAAACATAGAACTTTGATGGAAGCCCCCAACATTTTTCGAAAAATAATTACATCAGGACTCCGCATATAGAGCTGCTTGCGAAGTCCTATTTCAAGTTGACACATGAAAAGCCGGGGCCCACCTCCATAAAAAAATTAAAAATAGAATGAAAACGNCCCCAACATTTTTCGAAAAATAATTACATCAGGACTCCGCATATAGAGCTGCTTGCGAAGTCCTATTTCAAGCTGACACATGAAAAGCCGGGGCCCACCTCCATAAAAAATTTAAAAATAGAATGAAAACTCGCAACCCGGTTCGACCGTGTTATAGGAATATTCCCTTCGTGTTATTCTAAATATTTTTCGCATTATTGATGTGTTATTGAGTTGATTTTGAGATATTATTGTTCTTTAAACAATAATACCAATAACACGTGAATAACACAAAAAATATTACTTTAATAACACAACAATAACACATCAATAACATATTAAAAACGCGCAACCCGACTCGACCGTGTTATAGGAATAATCACTTCACGTTATTAGGAATATTGTTTGCATTATTCATGTGTTATTAGTGTGTCTTTGATGTGTTATTCATGAATAACAAACCATTAACACATTAAAAACGCGAAAAATATTCTCTGACATAAATAACACCTCAATAACACACCGATAACACATGAATAACGCGAAAAATATTCAGAATAACNATTGATGTGTTATTGAGTTGATTTTGAGATATTATTGTTCTTTAAACAATAATATCAATAACACGTGAATAACACAGAAAATATTACTTTAATAGCACAACAATAACACATCAATAACATATTAAAAACGCGCAACCCGACTCGACCGTGTTATAGGAATATTCTCTTCACGTTATTCTGATTATTTTTCGCGTTATTCATGTGTTAATGGTGTGTTATTGAGGTGTTATTCATGAATAACAGATCAATAACACATTAAAAACGCAAAAAATATTCTCTGACATGAATAACACCTCAATAACACACCGATAACACATGAATAACGCGAAAAATATTCAGAATAATACGAGGGAATATTCAGTCGGGCCGGGTCGCACGTTTTCAGTCTTACTTTCCTTTCTTATGCAGGTGGACCCAATTTTCCACGTGTCAGCCTGAGATTGTACTCCGCAAGCAGCTCTATATGCAGAGTCCTAATGTAATAATTTTTCGCANATAATACGAGGGAATATTCAGTCGGGCCGGGTCGCACGTTTTCAGTCTTACTTTCCTTTCTTATGCAGGTGGGCCCAATTTTCCACGTGTCAGCTCCAGACTGTACTCCGCAAGCAGCTCTATATGCGGAGTACTAATGTAATAATTTTTCGCATTTTTTCAGCAACAAAATCTTCTGTAAAATAAAAATAGCATCAAATAAAGGTTAGAAGGCAGATAACCCCGTCCAAAAAGAAAAAGAAAATTGAAATTGACACAAAGAAAAAAAAGAAAATTGCTACGAAAATACCTGCTGAAGATCATCATGCAGGAGTGCAGAACATGAATAACTCATTAATTTCTAAACTCCAATTTTCGATATTGAATTGGAATGTTGCCGGCTNTTTCGCATTTTTCAGCAACAAAATCTTCTGTAAAATAAAAATAGCATCAAATAAAGGTTAGAAGGCAGATAATCCCGTCCAAAAACAAAAAGAAAATTGAAATTGACACAAAGAAAAAAAGAAAATTGCTATNCTTGGAAGGGTACTTCACCATGCTAACCCAACTGAACCACCTGATTTTCCTCAGCATCCAAACCCTCCTTAGCGAGTGAACCCAACCCTAAACCATGAATTGAACCAGTTTTATCCAAAATAGCTCTTCCCCCGTTCCATTTCAATCTAAGACCTTTACACATTAACTTCACCAAAATCAAGCCCTAACCTCCCTGAGTCAGATGGTGACCTGAGCTTGGCCTGTCGGCCACCTTGGCTGCCGGAAAACTCAAATTCAAAAGCTCCACCTTATTTAAAACTCAAAATTGAACCCATCCAAGCTGGCTCAACCCAATTGGATTATTGCTTCTTTCTTCCCTCCACCTAAGCNTTGATACAAGAGAAAGA
Organism: Phalaenopsis hybrid cultivar; assembly: GCA_002079205.1. NCBI lineage: Eukaryota > Viridiplantae > Streptophyta > Magnoliopsida > Asparagales > Orchidaceae > Phalaenopsis > Phalaenopsis hybrid cultivar. The sequence continues at coordinate 15,849 of JXCR01148748.1, read as the reverse complement.
AACAATGAAATTGCTAAGATAGCACCCTTTTTCATCTCTGCTAGNCTGCCCACAAGCTTTGCCACCATCCCACAATTCATCACTAACAGATGCTAATAATGCTCCGTTATCATCAAAGTTGAAGCATGCAGATGCTGCAAATCATAAGAAAGTAGTAATAATGAAAATAAAAATGTGAAAATGATTAGATATGTGAGGNCACTAACAGATGCTAATAATGCTCCGTTATCATCAAAATTGAAGCATGCAGATGCTGCAAATCATAAGAAAGTTGTAATAATGAAAATAAAAATGTGAAAATGATTAGATATGTGAGATGATATTTGCACTTACGAACATAAGGAAAATAGTAGGAGGCTACTCCGATCTGCCGAGATAATGAAGTTGATACAAGAGAAAGAAACAATGAAATTGCTAAGATAGCACCCTTTTTCATCTCTGCTAGTTTTTTTTTTTTGTTTTAAAGTGCATTAGTTGTAGTGATTTTCTAAGGTAGGATAGGGTGAAGAGTTGGCCCTTTTATAAACGATGATCCATATGTCTAAAGAAGTTTTTAAGGAAAATAATAATAGTCTTAATCAAATATTTATGAACAATTCAACTTCATTTAGAATAGGGATAAACTAACCATCTCAAATGACCTATTCAAATCTATAAAGGATTATATATATATATATATATATATAGTCCTTTATAGATTGTAATAGGTCATTTCTGTTAATTTATCCTTATTTTAAATGAAGTTGAATTCTTCAAAAATATTTGACTAATATAAAAGAAAAGTACAACTGAAGAGAGTGAGAAGCTTACAACCCAAGGGAAACACACAAATAATACAAAGGTTGAGCTCCGGCGAAAATGGAAAATATGTGTGAGAACCCTGCAGTCTAATTTTCATTGCCACAATTCCCATTTTGGCAATGAAAATTAGATTTTACATCGGAGGATGCAATGAAAAATCATGCATCATATGAAATGTTTTTTTTTCTAAGAATAAATTTTGAGGTGTGCGATTAATTGCATAAAAGATTGTAGAGACGAGAATGCATATATTTACGATTGGCCTTCCACTTGGAAATAAAATGCAAAAGAAATAAACTCGTGCAATGTTTGGTACAGCTATGGTGACAAGCAAGGTTAGAGCAAAAAAATTGAAAAAATTTAGACTAATTATCGACCTTTGACAGTCATAACAACAATAGGTTGTTGATGTTCTGCTTTCTAGCCAAACTTGGTTTTGATAGAAAGAAATTTGATCCAAAATCTTGGCTCTTAGCTCGGCTCGTTTATTTCGATTTGATCTCTATCCAAGTTAAAATTCAGGTCAATCAATTTTCAAGCGATTAATGTTGTTTGAGCTATCTAAAATGTTTAGTCCTTTTAATGATTTGATTATGCATTGCTATAACTCTGTTCTTAAGTCAATTACTAAAATTAAATTCCATGTCCTCATTTGAGTGGACTTTAGAATGTTGTTGACCTCATTTTTTGTTGATGTCTAGTTTTTTCCTCTTTAGTAGCCTAGGATCTAGCCATAGGACTTTCCTGTTGACTATTTCTAGAGGACTAGAAAGGGAACACTCACCATTAGAAATTCTAAACTCTTCTTTGCTCAATTTGAAGTTCCACATGTTGGTCTTAACCTCTAGCACTTAGCAGGTGGGGTCAATATAATGGAGCTCAAGGAGAGTCCCCATAGGATGGTCAAGCCTTAGGACTGACCCTAGGTGGTCTGGTCTTAGTTAGGCTAGCTTACACACACTGCACATTCTTACACACCCCTAACCCTAGAACCACTTGGACTTTATTTGGTCTCCTGACTCCTTTTAGAAAGCTCATATGGATGGACCCNAGCACTTAGCAGGTGGGGTCAATATAATGGAGCTCAAGGAGAGTCCCCATAGGATGGTCAAGCCTTAGGACTAACCCTAGGTGGTCTAGTCTTAGTTAGGCTAGCTTACACACACTGCACATTCTTACACACCCCAAACCCTAAGACCACTTGCACTTGATTTGGTCTCCTAACTCCTTTTAGAAAGCTCATATGGATGGACCCAAACCCCTAGACCTTAGCTAAGAAGGTTAGGACCAACATATTGAGCTTCCAAAATGAGTCCTTATATGGATCCTATTGGTTTGACATGGCTTCATGGCTTACTTGCCCATCTTAGCCCAAAATCACCAAATTACCAAAATACCCCTATAACCATAATTTTTGCCAAAAAACCCAAAATACCCAAATTTGTCCAAAAGTCATTTTAAATCACTCACCACTACCTAAATTGACCAAAATTTACCAAAATCACCAGATTTCCAAAATACCCCCCAAAATTGCCAAAATTACCAAAATGCCCCTCATGACCCAAAATTTTCAAAAAACTCCAAAAATTTCCAAAAAATTCCAAATATTCCCAATTTCAATTTGTAACCATCACATTGACCCAATTTGACCAAAAACCCCAATTTGCTCTTAAAGACACAATTTCCGCTAATTAGCCTCAATCTTGGCCCAATTGATCTCAATCTTGCCCAATTTCAATTCCAAATAAAAATTAAATATCTCTAATCCAAATATAAACAAAATTCAAGCCCAATTTGACCCAATTGAAAGCCTAATTTCACCCAAATAAAAAATCCCCAATTTTGATCATAANAATTCCAAATAAAAATTAAATATCTCTAATCCAAATATAAACAAAATTCAAGCCCAATTTGACCCAATTGAATGCCTAATTTCACCCAAATAAAAAATCCCCAATTTTGATCATAAGTCTAAATCCACCAAATTAGCCTTCCAATTCAATTCAAAATCACTTGAAACCCTTTCCAAATTCCTCATGACATCTCTCTACACCAAATACAACATTTAATTGGNGGACATCCCTCTAGACTCCACCAAATTTAAATTCATTGCACCAACACCATCCCCTGAGTGAGAGAAGAAGATCCCTATAGAAGCATCATCACTAGACCACACTAAGGTGTACTTTAATCAACACCCTAAATCAACCTTGGTCGNCTTGGAAGGGTACTTCACCATGCTAACCCAACTGAACCACCTGATTTTCCTCAGCATCCAAACCCTCCTTAGTGAGTGAACCCAATCCTAAACCATGAATTGACCCAGTTTTATCCAAAATAGCTCTTCCCCCGTTCCATTTCAATCCAAGACCTTTACACATTGACTTCACCAAAATCAAGCCCTAACCTCCCTAAGTCAGATGGTGACCTGAGTCTGGCCTGTCGGCCACCTTGGCTGCCGGAAAACTCAAATTCAAAAGCTCCACCTTATTTAAAACTCAAAATTGAACCCATCCAAGCTGGATCAACCCAATTGGATTATTGCTTCTTTCTTCCCTCCACCTAAGAAACCAGAGCCTCCCATTGGTTGGCCCAATTGAAGCCTCCAAGCCCCCCTATTTAAACTCACCCTCCACGGCCAAGGGGGGAGAGCTTGAAATTCCTTGGGGAGACTCTACCAAATTGATCCCATAGCTTCTTCAAGACCCACTAAGTTCAATCCAACCATTCTTAAACCCTCAAACCCACTGTTTGAGCTCAATTTTGGAGCTCAAAATCAAGCCCGAAGCAGGACATCCCTCTAGACTCCACCAAATTTAAATTCATTGCACCAACACCATCCCCTGAGTGAGAGAAGAAGATTCCCATAGAAGCATCATCACTAGACCACACTAAGGTGTACTTTGATCAACACCCTAAATCAACCTTGGTCGAAATCATACCTAGGCATTTCACCACCGCTTGAGGCTTCATCTAGGAGCTCTTTAGACTCAAGGCAAGCTTTTGGAAGCACCAAATTGAGGCCACGCCTCTTTGGCAAAGGTATTGAACTCTCCCCTTAAACCAAGCTTCATTTAATTCTCCATTCTTATATACTTGATTGAAGACTTGATCAACTGTATGGATATGTTCTCCTAGTTAAGATGAGTCTATAAGAACAAACCATACTTAATTTGACTGAGTATCAAGAGAGATATTAAGGTTTGAAGTTGGATGGTTCTTGGGCTAAGGATTTGGGGACGATGAACGAATGTCATCCGTTTTTGCATGTATTGGATGGACAGAAGAGATTGCACCGGATGGAGTCTTGATGCGTGAACAACGGGTCGAGTCAGCGCTGACTCGGATAGAGATTTCGAACTAGAAGATGCCTCGTGGAGCTTCGGAGCCGCCGTAGGTTGACATGGCGCTGCGTTGGATAAGTAGGAAATTAGAAAATTTATTGAATTATTTAATGCCCAAAAATTAGAAAATTCATATTTTGGTGAAGAAAAATCACANTCCTAGTTAAGATGAGTCTATAAGAACAAACCATACTTAATTTGACTGAGTATCAAGAGAGATATTAAGGTTCGAAGTTGGATGGTTCTTGGGCTAGGGATTTGGGGACGATGAACGAATGTCATCCGTTTCTGCGTGTATTGGATGGACGGAAGAGATTGCACCGGACGGAGTCTTGATGCGTGAACAGCGGGTCGAGTCAGCGCCGACTCGGATGGAGATTTTGAACTAGAAGATGCCTCGTGGAGCTTCGGAGCCGCCGTAGGTTGACATGGCGCTGCGTTGGATAAGTAGGAAATTAAGAAATTTCTTGAATTATTTAATGCCCAAAAATTAGAAAATTCATATCTTGGTGAAGAAAAATCACAAAAATAAAATAAAAATACTCTCTTGCTCACTGAATAGAAAAGAATAACGTGGAAATGGTTTCATGTTTGTTTGATACATGTATAATTTTTAATTAATTAAATGGTATTTTTATTATTTGGATTCTTCATTTTCATAGACATTTCACCATGACATGATTTTTTAGGGCATTGATTCTCTCTATCATGAGGGATCTTCCCTGATTTTTCCAAGGTTATGGGAGATTTCTAGATAGAGATCTCTATTTTTCAAGTATATCATGCCTATTTTGGTAAAATAATTATAAAAATCAAAATACTCATAAAAAAATACAAAACATATTTTGGTGGGTTCATTGTGGTTAGAGAATCCTAAGAAAAATATAAACTTGATTTTGTTCATTACAAATAACCCTAGTTGTCACCAACCCCTATAAATGAATAAAAATTCAATTGGAGTAATTATAAATGTAAATGACATAAAAATCATTCTCCACTGTAATTTAATATTAGAGGAGCTTCCCATAAAACTTTCAAGTCAATTCGAGTTAATTTGACCACTCAAATGGACCAATTAATTGATATGGCATTTTTGGGCATTAAAATAATTATAATAATTAAAATAAAATTTTAAAAATCATCAAATTGGCTTTGGGAGCTCCTTATGACCAGAGGAATCTAAGAAAAATAAAATCAAAATTAAAATAAACACTTTATTTTGAGTCAATGTTAAGCATTTAAATAATTAAAAATTAATTTTAAAATCATAAAAATTGTAAAATTATAAAAACACACTAAAGTGTCACATTTGAATTGCTGATCACTTAAAACTAATTAAAATAATTTTCTAATTTTCTAAGCCAAGATATTAATTTTTAAAAGCTTAAAATGAATTTTCTTTAATTTTCCACTAAAATAATGCTAATAATTAAAATATAAATCACAAAAATATGAAATTTATTTCTATGGGTTTCCTGGACTCAAGGAAATTTAATGAAAATATAAAACTTAATTTTTTACTTAAATAATATTTTACATTTAATTAATAATCAAAGCAAACAAATAACTCTAATAATTAAATTAAACCTCTAAAAATCATGAAAAATTGGTCTAAGTGGTTTTCTAACTTAGGTGAACCTTCAATAATTTTCTTGAGGATAAGAGTTTTATTTTGGTTGATTTATTAAATTTTCATTAAAAATCATTATTTTTGCATTAAAAATAATTATAAAATTAAATAAGTTCAGAAAAAATCACATTTTCTCCTCTAATGTTTTAATTGACCCATGAGTAGGGTAACATAAAATTTCAAAGTCATTTGCATTAAATTTGATAAATTAAGTCCTTAGGGGCAAAATGGTACTTTTGAGGATTTGGCCTTAATAAATATTTAGGCTCATTAAAATGGGAAATGAGTAATGAATGATCTTAATTAATATGATTGATTGATTGAAACACAAAGGGGTAAGAGGTAGAAACCATTCTCACTTTGATCTTATTAAAGATAAACTTGTAATCCCTTAAATTAGTGAGTTTGGAAGAATGATTAAATAAGAAGATATTAAGGTGAGGGTTTGATTTTGGAAGATCATAACTTACTAATTTTAAAACCTAATTAATGGTGTATGATTCATGATAATGATTAAGAATATAAACATTTAAAGCCTTTTTTTTAAAAAAAAAAAAACTANCTTTGATCTTATTAAAGATAAACTTGTAATCCCTTAAATTAGTGAGTTTGGAAGAATGATTAAATAAGAAGACATTAAGGTGAGGGTTTGATTTTGGAAGTTCATAACTTACTAATTTTAAAACCTAATTAATGGTGTATGATTCATGATACTGATTAAGAATATAAACATTTAAAGCCTTTTTAAAAAAAAAAACTACAAATCTACCCATTAAGTTCTAAGGGCTTAGTAGTGAACTAGGCTTGATCAAAATTTTATCTAATAAGATTTAGAAATAATCTATAATTAATTTAAAACCTTTTACAACACTACAAGCCCATTCTTCAAAAATCAAACTAGCTAAGCTTCTCAATTAAGTCAATTTGCCCCTATAAAGACTTTCATCCACATAATTTATAAATAAAATATCAAATGATAATTACCCCATCCTTAGGGTTGGTTAGAACATCAATTCATTGAGCGTAAGGGTATGATAAGGATGAGTTATTAAGTAACATAATGAGTTTGAATGAACTCGGGACTTTTCAAGGGATTGTGAGGTGCCAGGGGCTCGGTCCCTGGACCTTTCTCATGCTGTTTTGGACACCTTGAAGGACAATTAGACTCATTATGTCTTACTTGAGAAATCATCTATTCACTTAAATAAATAAGATCCATCAAGTTATGACATAGAATTCTGTAGACCTGCGAAAAACATATCTAAAGGCTTTACTTTCCTGCAAATTATAAATGTTTTCTGCAAAAGATACAAAATTTTCAGGCGGAGGACCAAGAAAACTCAACATGTACGCTTTTATGGTTTACAGTACTTTCTTTTCCTGCACTTTCTCTATTGTACTTGTAATGCTTATAAATTTACATGTTAAATAACAATGTTACCCTGCATGTCAAAACTGAAACCTTTAGGATAACCACCAAACTGAAACCAAAATTAAAAAATAAAATAAGATAAATTTCACTGCCACAACATTCAAAATATAAGCAACTCAAAATTTAATCACAAACAGAACAAAAAAAAGTGCAACTAAATTAAAACGTTTCTATCAAATGATTGGGAATCCCTCGGAGAAGGTAACCTACAGATGCTAACGAGATTTCCCATGGTCTAAATGAAAGTATGGAACTCATTGAGTTGAGTTTAGTAAATTCATTTGGAGAAAGTGAATCCGAAAGAAAATAGTGGTGCCAGAACGAGAGAATCGTAGGATCCTAACTAGTGTTGCTTTAATCAACTTTAACATCCTTATAATATTTAAATAACTATAGCCATAGGGAACACTTGATTTGACAACATAACTTGACATATTAGAAAACTTGAACTCTTCACAACGAGGAGTTTGAAGCTAGCATCGTGGGCAACACAACCATCTTCAATAGTAGAACATGTCTTCACCAGCTAAACATGTCCTTAAAATTAAACAACAATCCATATGACTTTGAGGTTGTTTGCTTATGCAATATAAATCTTCAACTTTTCTTTAGGCCTTTATATAACCCTACTCTACAATATAAGCCCTAACTCGTCTTAGGGTTCCGAGGCTGTCGTTCGATACGACCTAAATTCTCACATCTTCTAAACTATTTATGTGATCGTTTCATACGAATGTAAGTCCTAATTAATAAAATTGGCAGGATGAAAAACTCAATAGTTCTATTCTCCAAAACTGAAGCCAAACAGTAGGACAGTTTGGGAAGTCACCGAAGTTCTCCTCAGGATCTATGACATCCCCTAGTTTTTCTTCCTTTGGTNCTAATAAGATTTAGAAATAATCTATAATTAATTTAAAACCTTTTACAACACTACAAGCCCATTCTTCAAAAAATCAAACTAGCTAAGCTTCTCAATTAAGTCAATTTGCCCCTCTAAAGACTTTCATCCACATAATTTATAAATAAAATATCAAATGATAATTACCCCATCCTTAGGGTTGGTTAGAACATCAATTCATTGAGCGTAAGGGTATGATAAGGATGAGTTATTAAGTAACATAATGAGTTTGAATGAACTCGGGACTTTTCAAGGGATTGTGAGGTGCCAGGGACCCGATCCCTGGACCTTTCTCATGTTGTTTTGGACACCTTGAAGGACAATTAGACTCATTATGTCTTACTTGAGAAATCATCTATTCACTTAAATAAATAAGATCCACCAAGTTATGACATAGAATTCGGTAGACCTGCGACAAACATATCTAAAGGCTTTACTTTCCTGCAAATTATAAATGTTTTCTGCGAAAGATACAAAATTTTCAGGCGGAGGACCAAGAGAACTTGACATGTACGCTTTTATGGTTTACAGTACTTTCCTTTCCTGCACTTTCTCTATTGTACTTGTAATGCTTATAAATTTACATGTTAAATAACAATGTTACCCTGCATGTCAAAACTGAAACCTTTAGGATAACCACCAAACTGAAACCAAAATTAAAAAAATAAAACAAGATAAATTTCACTGCCACAACATTCAAAATATAAGCAACTCAAAATTTAATCACAAAAAAAAAAAAAAAGTGCAACTAAATTAAAACGTTTCTATCAAATGATTGGGAATCCCTCGGAGAAGGTAACCTACAGATGCTAACGAGATTTCCCATGGTCTAAATGAAAGTATGGAACTCATTGAGTTGAGTTTAGTAAATTCATTTGGAGAAAGTGAATCCGAAAGAAAATAGTGGTGCCAGAACGAGAGAATCATAGGATCCTAACCAGTGTTGCTTTAATAAACTTTAACATCCCTATAATATTTAAATAACTATAGCCATAGGGAACACTTGATTCGACATCATAACTTGACATATTAGAAAACTTGAACTCTTCACAACGAGGAGTTTGAAGCTAGCATCGTGGGCAACACAACCATCTTCATTAGCAGGACATGTCTTCACCAGCTAAACATGTCCTTAGAGTTAAACAACAATCCATAGGACTTTGAGGTTGTTTCCTTATGCAACATAAATCTTCAACTTTTCTTTAGGCCTTTATATAACCCTACTCTACAATATAAGCCCTCACTCGTCTTAGGGTTCCGAGGTTGTCGTTCGATACGACCTAAATTCTCACATCTTCTAGACTATTTATGTGATCGTTTCATACAAATGTAAGTCCTAATTAATAAAATTGGCAGGATGAAAAACTAAATAGTTCTATTCTCCAAAACTAAAGCCAAACAGTAGGACAGTTTGGGAAGTCACCGAGGTTCTCCTCAGGATCTATGACATCCCCTAGTTTTTCTTCCTTTGGANCACACTTACCCATGCTTGGACACAATTGGCTTCACTACTCTCCACCCCTGACCTCCCACACCCAAATGTTGACCTCTCATAGGCTGGTTGTCTACAATAGCAGGTGGCAAGCCCAAACTGGAGAGCCACCCATGAGCCAAAACCAAAAATTCCACCCATCTTACCTGACTCACCTTCATTGGACCTTTGCCCATGCCTTCTTTCCACATAAGCACCCCCTTTAACCCTTGACTTGGTCAATTGACCATCACAGCTGGGTCTATAAATTAACCACCCCCTCATAGCCAAATGAGAAGGTAGCACAGACCTTAAGGAAACATTAATAAATTGGCCCCAAACCTCCTTACACTCATACAAAACGCATCCCCACCACTCGTAGCCCTTCTTCCTTACAGAGAAACCCTAAATTTTCAACTGAAAATCAGGAANCCTAGCAACCGACAACTTCACAACTCCTCAACTTTTTAGTGCCGACAACCTCACTCACACATGCACTACACTTATACTCCTCACACATCCACATCACCACATCCACCATGCCATCTTCACCACTTCAAATCACCACACCTCACACACCATCACCACCTTCACAACCCTAAATCCACCCACAATCCAAAATTACAAAATTCCCCAAGGTTACCAAAATTCCCAAATTGCCCAATTTCCACCTCAAATTCATCAAAATTTTTTGAACTCCCCAAAAAATTCTAAAGCTACCCAAACTACCANACAACCTCACTCACACATGCACTACACTCATACTCCTCACTTACACATTCACATCACCACATCCACCATGCCATCTACACCATTTCAAATCACCACACCTCACACACCATCACCGCCTTCACAACCCTAAATCCACCCACAATCCAAAATTACAAAATTCCCCAAGGTTACCAAAATTCCCAAATTGCCCAATTTCCACCTCAAATCCACCGAAATTTTTCGAACTCCCCAAAAAATTCTAAAGCTACCCAAAATACCAAAATTGCTTAATTTTTCACCCAAATTATGCAAAATTATCAAGATCCCCAATTTCACTTTAAAATCCACCAAAACCAATCCAGCTTCCAAATTCACTCCAAATCCACCAAAATTCAAAATCAAATCCAATCCCATCCAATTTCAAGCCCAAGTAAAAAAATGCCCCAATTTAAATCCAAATTCTTCCCAAGTCCACTTTGAACCCTAAATCCATCAAAATTGAACCCACATGCCAAATTCAACTTCACNATCCAATTTCAAGCCCAAGTAAAAAAATGCCCCAATTTAAATCCAAATTCTTCCCAAGTCCACTTTGAACCCAAAATCCATCAAAATTGAACCCACATGCCAAATTCAACTTCACTAAGCCCATGTACAAGATTCCATCATGATAAATTCAAAACTCCACTAACCCATGATCAATTCAAAATTACATCAAACCCATGTCCAAAGCCAGGCCCAAAATCAACCCCTAATGACCCATGTTAAAAACCCACCAAAATCCAACCCAAATCCCAAATACAATAAGACAAAATCCCACATGACAAAATCAGCCTCCCAAATTCAATTTGATCAAACCTATTTCATGATTAAAATTGGTAAACATGGAATCCATGAAAATATTTTCAAGGACTTGAAATTCACATCACTCCTCTTTAATGCAAGCCATGAAGGTCATGCAAGAGCAATAGGTAATCCATATTGCTTTACCCAAGCCTAATGGAAGCCATGAAGCCATATGTGAGCCTCATGAGAGCCACCATTCCCTTAGTGACAAAAGGAAGAGGTCATTTAATGATTCTCCCCAACGTACTTAACCCTTCCCATGCTTCACCCCAACCCATAACTGAGCCCTAATCTCTATGATGGGGACTTGACCACCCAAACCTTGATGGCCATCAGATCTTAACCGCCTTTGAGGGCCACCCAAACCCATTTCCATGAGCCTAGCCCAAGTCAAACCTAAACTTAGTGCAAACCCTTTTCATTTTGATTCAACACACTTACCCATGCTTGGACACAATTGGCTTCACTACTCTCCACCCCTGACCTCCCACACCCAAATGTTGACCTCTCATAGGCTGGTTGTCTACAATAGCAGGTGGCAAGCCCAAACTGTAGAGCCACCCATGAGCCAAAACCAAAAATTCCACCCATCTTACCTGACTCACCTTCATTGGACCTTTGCCCATGCCTTCTTTCCACATAAGCACCCCCTTTAACCCTTGACTTGGTCAATTGACCATCACAGCTGGGTCTATAAATTAACCACCCCCTCATAGCCAAAAGAGAAGGTAGCACAGACCTTAAGAAAACTTTACTAAATTGGCCCCAAACCTCCTTACACTCATACAAAACACATCCCCATCACTCCTAGCCCTTCTTCATTACAGAGAAATCCTAAATTTTCAACTGAAAATCAGGACTTTTTTGACAATTTCAATAACACCACCAACTTAAAATTTATTATTTCAAAAGCTTCCCCATAGTCTAAAATCACTTCCCTAATCAAAATCCCCCTCTCCCGTAGCCTCTAACCTATTGCTTTTGTTATATAGAAAAGTTAGTCCAAGATGGTGGGATAGAAGTCGTGAACCCCAATTTTGTTTTTGTTATACTTTTGTACCTCTTCTGATTTATGCATTATTACATATGTTACACTCCTATACTATATTTTTTGAGATTCATGTGAATACTAATGTATTTACTTTTTCTTGTACTTACCTGTTTGTCTAGTTTACTCCATTTCAAGTGACTCATGTTTTGGAAAAAATCATGTTCGGGGGGAAATATGTATATTTTTTACATACCTAAAAGTAGTTCTTATAATTCAATAAATGATTAAATGATAATAAGGCAACTCCTACTAGGAATTTTAAATTATTCAACTCGGTTATCAAAAGTGTTTTTAAAAGAGGATAACTGTCATTTAGGAATGATTGACCTCAATTTTTCAATAATGAGATTTCAGAATTTAACAACTTCTAATTTTACCTAAAGAAATCTGAAGATAATTAAAAGGTGTAATTAGAATATTGAAAAGCAAACCAAAGATGTTTAAGTCTTTTTCAGTTTTTTTTTTTGCGCCAATTTAATATTTTCTTAATTTTTAACTGGAAGGATAACTTAAGGGTGTGGCATTAAACAATCATTTTTTAAGATTTATTGCTTAACGAACACTAACCTTTTTCACACTTAAAGAAAAAAATAATGTGGCCAACCTTAAATAATAATACTCAAAAGAAAGAGAACGAGAAAGAGAAAAAAAAAACAATGTCGGAAAATTAAAATAATAAATACATAAATAAAAAGCTCTGAGAGGAAGCTTGAAGTTGGCACCACAAAATTGGAAGAAAACGGGAAACAAAAAGGTGTATAGTAGAACTTACGTAAATAAAGCTTCCTCATGATTCTTTAATGAGAATCATTTAGGGTTTTCCTCAAGGGAAAAGTTAAGTAATATTAAATTGGATGATTCCACTGAGATTACTTTAAAAACGTTTAAGGTTAGTAAAGATATTTTAAACATGACCAATTTAAGAATCTCTGGGATTTCCTAAGAGAACAACGAAGGGAATTTAGAAAAGTTCAAGTTATTAATCATTAAGAATAATTGATCCTGAAATGACATTTAAACAGGTTTAGTGAACTTTGATAAACAAGCTGAATAGGTTAGAAACCCACATGAGTATTTGTTTTTCTAATGGCACCCTAACTGAGCTATGAAATTACTTGAGGGTGAGTAATCAGGTAAGTTTGGGGGTATTGACATGAGTCAATTTTACATGATTTTATATGCTCTTTTTCCAACATTTTAGCTACTATTTTAATGATTTATCATAGATTTACACTTAAGAAAGGTTGTTATTGATGTTGTGTAGGTTTGCAGGGGTTGAAAACGTACACTTTGGAATGAGAAAAACTAAGTTGAAAGCGGCCTAAAGTAGCATGACTATGACTGGAAGAGGTTTGACCATGCCAAGGTATTGATGCCAACATCGTGACCATGCCAAACTCTACATGACCACGCCTGAAGTACAAAGAGGTGGTGTGACCACATTGGGACCGGGCATGACCACGCCACTTTTTGGCGTGACCACACCAATAGAGAGGAAGATTATTTTGCTAATAAATTCTTTTGCCAAATTCATAGATTAAGCCACCTTAGGACATCTTTGGAGAGAGGAATAACCTGGAGATTGTTGGGAGCAAAAATAAAGGGTTTTCTTAAGATTCTCTTCCTCTCTTAGGAGTTGAGGTGCTAAGCGTGTTTAATAGCTTCTTGCTTTGTATTTTCTTACATATTCTGAAAGCTTTATTGTATGAGAGTGGAGTCGGCTGTTGTGGAAGAGAGAACAAATTGTGTTGTAAATTTTTACTTTCAGTTTTTACTTATAACAATGATTTCCATGGAATGTTTTTCCTATGTAATTTCCAACATGCATAGTTAAATTTCTTTTACGCCTCTGTGATTTTTGGTTGGTGGATTTTTTGATTTCTTGGATGATTTCTTTCTCTATATCATTTTCCTGAGGAATCAAAGCTTTTTGTTGTTGTGTTAATCATCGAGTTTCATTTACTTCTAATCTGGGCAATTAGGATGTTAACATATTTTGTGATTTGTGACTCATGTCTGTTGTGCAGAGGAATGAAATGGTCAACCATAAAATCTGGGTAACGATAGACATATTTTATCCAAGTTTTGCAACCTAGAAGAAGGATCAGAACAAATCTGTCGGATGTTATGGGGATTAAAGTAGCCTCAATTTCATGTATTCTAGCCTTCTTTTGACCTTGGTGTTGCCTTAGGAGGACTTTCTATCCCTTTTGATAGCTATCATGTAGGGAAAATTCTTAAAAAGTTGTGAACCACCATATCACCTAAATCACAGGGGTGCGAGTCTCACATACCTTGAAGAACATAAAAATTTATCTACTGTTGTTTTCTATTTTTTCCAATCTCATTGCCTTTAACATTTGCTTTTTAAGTAGGATTTTAGATAACCACATCTTGTTGTGGTCAAACTAAAATAGGTTTAGAAGTGTAGTAAAGTAGAGATTTACCCCCTCCGAATAGATTTTAACACTTTTCTCAAGGGATAAATATACATTACGCTTTAAAAGTATTATTACTTGACACATACACTCGGATGATTCGACCAAATTGCTTCATCGCAACTTTTTTTGCCGTTAAAAATCATAAACAAACCCACAACAACCCTATACTGGAGAGGGGCGAAGTGGTGTTGATGTGGTAAAGTTGGGGTGTTGGATGCAGGTGCAGCGACGCAACACTCATAGAACTGGATGATCAAATTAGGGGTAGCATGTGTCATGGCACATGCATGAGTGGCGTGGTGGTGTTGGATACAAGCACAACGATGTTGGAGACTTGGCATTGAGATGTCATCTTCTTTGTATTTTGGCAAAAATTTGTTTCATTCAACTGCAGAGGCATCAAGATCTAGGGCACTGAGGCAGGAGCTGGAGCGCTCTCTCCAAACGCTGGGGTGCTTACCTATTGATTCAACCCTCTTCTACTCCAAGTGTTTGAGGTTCAAAATTATCCCTGCTTGCTGCAAATAACTCTATATATACCCCAAAAAAGAATGAAAATGATACATAAAGGGTGTGACAAAAACATGAACATATCAATCCATTTAATACACCTCAATCACCTAGAAGTTTCTTGGAAACATCAACCTCAACTAAGGCCCTCGCAACAAAGGGCTTAGATTCACTGGCAGTGACATGAATTTATATGAAGAGGTTTGCCAAGTAAAGATGCAATAGCTTGAAACACTCGATGATTAATTTGATGCAACCTTAGGTTAGAAGAAGAAATCCATACAGAAACTATTAGAGATTCCACTTTAATATCAGAAAAAGACATTCATTTAAGCAACAACATTTCACAATTAGAAATATATTAAAAACGATGAGAAAATACTCTGCTATACTTCATGTCATTTTTAAGCATAATAGAAATATGCTTATAGCATCATGTAATCCTATGTAAAATGAACCAAACAATTTAAGATTCCCAAAAGAAACTTTGAGTAACAGCCACTGAAGGACATTGTCGGCACTATTTTTGGTGTGGGGTTTGCCCGTAAGAAGCTGTCGGTCATCGGAATTGAAATCCCGTTGCCCGCTTCGGAAGGNTGTCGGTCATCGGAATTGAAATCCCGTTGCCCGCTTCGGAAGGACGTTTTTAAATTTTTTTTTTTAATTTTAAAAAAGATGAAGTCAAACTGACCCCATAATTTTCATAGTTTAAAT